>APFE030010031.1:0-86321 GCA_000404065.3 Pinus taeda
CAAAAAGAGGTAAGAAGTTTTCTTGGGTATGCAAGCTATTATAGAAGATTTATTGAGCATTTTAGTAGAATAGCTTTAGCTTTGTTTAAGCTTTTAGCCAAAGATGCACCTTTCAACTGGAATGATAATTGTCAGCAAGCATTTGAAACACTCAAAGGAAAGTTATCAACCACACCAGTCTTAAAAGGACCTAACTGGAACCTACCATTTCACATATTTATAGATGCATCTGATACTACAATAGTGCCTCATTAGGCCAAAAAGAGGATTCTTGTCATCATGCCATCTATTTCATTAGCAAAAATCTAACACCTGCAGAATTAAACTACACAGTCACAGAAAAAGAAATGCTTGTAGTCATACATGCTGTGAATAAATTCCGACATTATATAACTGGTTATGAGGTTTTTGTACATATTGACCATTCTGCCATTAAGCATTTAATGAATAAACCGGTAACTAGTGGCAGAGTTACCAGATGGTTGTTATTGCTACATGAATTTAACATCACAGTGTTAGATAGACCAAGTAAGGAGAATCAGGTGGCAGATTTTCTTTCTAGACTGGAAAATCAAGGTGAGGTTGTTCCGGTTGAAGATTCTTTTCCAGATGAAAATTTATTTACAATTTCAATAGTGAATCCTTGGTATGCTGACTTGGCCAATTACTTGTCCACAGGAAGAAAACCTCCATCTTTTACTCCAAAGGAAAAGAAGAGGCTAATCAAACAAAGTGCTTGATACTCATGGGTTAATGGCGATTTATTTTACACTGGTTATGATATGATTATTAGACGATGTGTAAGAAATGATGAAATAATTGGTATTTTAAAATCTTGCCATGATGAACCGTGTGGTGGGCATTTTGCAGCTAAACGAACAGCATTCAAGATTCTTAGTCTTGGGTACTACTGGCCATCCATTTTTAAGGATTCCAAGAAGTACGTGAAGAGTTGTGATAGCTGTCAAAGAATGGGTAGGCCAACAGCTACAAATGAGATGCCACTTCAGCCTCAAGTACACCTAGAGCCATTTGAAAAATGGGCTCTAGATTTCATAGGACCCATCAATCCAACTTCCAATGGTAAGAAGTACATCCTAGTATGTACTGATTACGTGACAAAATGGGTTGAGGCCAAAGAACTAGTCCGAGCAACTGAACAAATCGTGGTAAACGTCCTTTTTGAAGAAATTTTTGTAAGGTGTGGAGTACCAAGGGAGATAGTAACTGATCAAGGTACTCAATTTACTTCAAATTTAGTTAAGGACATCACCGAAAAATATCAAATCTAGCACAGAAGAAGTACACCTTACCATCCACAGGCCAATGGCCAGGTGGAATCCACAAATAAAACATTGGAAGGAATTATCACTAAGACCGTAGCAATGAACAGAAAGAATTGGGACGAGAAGCTCAAATATGCACTCTGGGCTTATAGAATCACGTGGAAGAATACTATAGGATTTACACCATATCAGTTGGTGTATGGCAAAGAGGTAATGCTTCCTATTGAGTTTCAAATACATACTTTTAAGATGGTTGCAGATTTGGGAATTGGATCTTAATTTGCGTTATGCACAACAAAGAAAAGAAAATCATGCAAGTTTGAACAAGCCGGTATGAAATGAGGCAGCAAGCAAGAGGAGACAACACTCCTCATGCCAAAACAAAGGAAGCAGTGGCATGATGCAACATATCAAGAAGAAACAGTTCAAAAGAGGAGACTGGGCCCTTTACTCTTTGAACTCTAAATTCCCAGAGATATAAAGCAAATTTGCGCACACATTGGGAATGGGCCCATATGAAATAGTTTCAAGTTTTATGAGAATGGAATCAGTCCAGCTATTACCATGATGGAGAAGGTCACCCCCTTTCTTGTCATGGCCATAGGTTGAAACTCTATCATAAGCCCATCACCAAGGAGGGATTTTTCTTCAAACTGTATCTCAGCAAGGGAGGTTGAGATATTGCACCCTTCAGCTGTAGTATCTCTACCTTAGTTCATTTCATTTTCATTTAAAAATATATATATATTATTATAAATTATAAAAAAATTAAAAAAAAAAAAAAAAAAAAAAAAAAAAAAAAAAAATACATGTGAAAACCAGTCTCTGGCACACTCTAACCCAGAATTCTTACTTGAATTCCAATTCTTTGGCTGGTAAGAATTCCTTGTTCTTTTTGTTTCCTGTTGATTCATCGATTTAATAATGACTTGAGGACAAGTCAAAACTTTAGTGGGGGAGAAGCATCAGCATTTTTGTTTTTTATCTCATCTCCTCACTGCAAATTTTCAAAGAGTTTATCTCTTCATTGTAAATTCTCAAAGAGTTTGTTTCAGCACTTCAGTATTTCAATAAAGAAGTTGTTTTTTTCTTTGTTCTAATCAAAGGGACCTGTTTAAGCACTATGCAGTGGGACCTATTTAGAAGACCATGTTACCAGCACCAACATTAGAGGGACATGTTCAACAAACATAAAAGGGACTTGTTAGAGACTGCTATCTCAAGCTACTTCAACAAAGTTTCAACAGAGATTCAAAGGTTTCTTGTCACCGAGGCTCCATCAAACACCAAAGATCAAGGAAGCTTCACACATATAGTTCTTTTCCAGATTTCAAAGAAGCTGCACAAACATTCTCCAGATCTCAGAGGGACCTGTTGCATCCAAATTCATCTCAGAGGGACCTATTATGGACAGCAAAGATTAGTCATATCTGAACAAGAAAGATCAATCCTACCTATGCATGCCAACTCAACTATTGATCAACCAATAAAGGTGTAAAGTATTTTTATAATTTTTATTTTTAACATTTAAATTCTTGGATTAATTTAGTGTTAAATGTGATGACTATAACTGCTTATGATCAATTTCAAAAAAAAATAAAGAAACACCCACATATCCATCACTCTTATCATATTCCTAATTCCTATCATTTCCCAACACTCTAGCCTATCCCCATACTCCTCCTACGATTTTTAAATCCTCTATTATACCACCCTCCCAGCCTTGCTATTAACTCCCTATCGGCCATCAAACCTTACTATCTGTCCAACATCTCCTTATTCGACCAAGTACCAATGAGCAAGGGACAGGTGGTGAACTATTGGAAAGCCAAATGTTACATGGTTTCATTCATTGTTTCTGAATCAACCAAGTTATAACATGATCGCTCGACCAAGTCGTCTCATGCAAACAATTATCCGTTATTACACTCCAGTACTTCATACATGCTTACGGCGTTCTCATGATGGTACTCACACAACCCAGTACAGCTACTCCCCTGTCATTGAAATATGAATACGCTCTGTTATTATTATAGTGAATTGGGTCAAGTCAGTTGTTAAAATTATATTTCATTCTCAGTTGTAAAAAGGGTGTTCCATATTAGCAATTCAAGTGTTGTGATTTCAAAAACAAAGGTCAGGAACAACAAGTGCTACGAAAAGAAAGCACAGTATTTGGGCTCACAAGTTTCCACCTCCGCCATAATTCAAGGATAGTAATCCATTCACTACTCAAGCCATTGAAGGAGCTGATCTTGAAGAACAGAGGGCGCCACCAGGTCAGTTGTGTGGAGTGAAAAGCAAAGGTAACAAACCAAAATACCCTTGTTAAATTAATAAGCATAAACGAAGAGGGTTAGAGCAGAAGTTTCTCTGTCAAAATGACTAGTAGAGTAGAGCCAAAAACATTTGATAGTTCTCAGTACCACGATGACTATATTGCAATTTTAAGAGAAAAACAATGGCTACCCTTCTTGGAGAAGTTTAATGGGAGCAATGAGGAAGTAACTAAACAGTTTGCCTTTACATTTAATGGGGAGAAAGCATTGATAGGCAATTTCTCATTTAGGATCTCAGAAGACACCATAGCACAATCCTTAGGGATTAGCCCAAAAGGAGAAAAGTACTTCAAAACAAAACAATTCAAAGAAAAATCATGGACACAATTCATGTCCAGGTTGAGGGTTTCATCTGTTAACTGGAAGAAGGGTGTCCCTAGGAGCTGGTTGATGCATCCATGGGACGAAATGGTGTATATCATTCAAAAATTTGTTACGTGTGAGGGTCGATACAGCATAGTCTATTTATACCACATCAAACTCCTGCTACATTTAAAGGGGCAGTGCACTATTAGTTTACCATATTTCCTCTTGCAGAGCTTGACCAAGATGCCAAAAACTATCCAAAATCAAAAAAGGTAATGAGGACAAAAGCTTATATCATTTCGGGTTAATTAAAATTCTCATTGAATTTGAAGTGCAGAAAGGGGCAAGACATGGAAGGAATTCCTGGTTGCCAATCAAATCAAAGATGGAGAGGATGAGCAATAATAGAAAGAGCACTCAGGATTTATTCTTGACATTGATGAAGAAATTCCTGTGCGCAAATCAAGCAATGTCCCTCCACCCAGCAGCAGTGTGAGGGCAAGAAAGATGAGACAAGAGGCTGCCCAGAAAATGGAGCAAGATAAAATTTTCACTACCTATACAAGAAGATCCAGGAGAGCACAAAAGACCCAACCACAAGAATATCAACCCGAATCAAATGCACATGCATCGATGGACATTGAGAGCAGTGCTCACTCACAGCATGGACAAGAAGCCGAAATGGAGGTTTAGAGCAAAAATAGGCAAGGAAAAGAGTCACCACCTGAAATTAAGAAACAGAGGCTGGAAAATCAAATTGAAAAATTAAAAGAAGAACTGATGGAGGCCAACATGCTGGAAAAAGTCATTAAGAGGGAGAATGAGATGTTGAAAACTCAGAGTAAGGAAACCCAGCAGAAGAATGAGAAGCTTAAGGATAAAATTAAAGAGCTCAAGGCTGAACAAACTGACATTTGCAAGTGGGCAACTAAATGGTATACCCAAAACAAAACCCTTAAGGAGAAATACAAGAGTTTGAAACATGAGCTCCACATTCAGAAAGATGCCCAAGCTAAAAAGAACATAGATGCATTGTTAAAAGCAGCAGAGGTACAAGCAGGAACAGAGTATAGAGGCAGCACATCAGGATTAGCATGAGGACATGCTAAGTCATTAAGCTTGGGGGAGATGTTGGTACCATTCCATTACCATCTTTTTCTTCTAAAAACATCATCATTTGTCTATATTTTTCCTCCATAGACCCCTTTATATCCATCGAAATTGATTAGTTAATAGAATTATAGTTATTAGTTTGCATTAAAGTTAATTTATGAATTTTTATGTTAGAAATTAGGAATTTTCAACAAAAAGATTACAGGAAGTCATAACATCCTGTAAATGGTTTATCATCTGACACGTGGCATGACAGGCAAGCCAAAGCAATGGATAGGAACGAGATCCTGAATGTACATGCATGGTGAAAAATTGATTCTACAGCAAATCAAAAGCTCTTGGTTATGCGGTCAATGCTGGTCAAACCCCGGCCTTTTGGTTACAAAGGCAGTAAAAGCCATGGTTTCCCAAACCGGTTTTGTTTTGTTTTTTTTGGAAATCGATTTAGATTAGCAATGACCAAAAATCACTCCATTGTAAAAGCAGAAACATCTGCTTAGTGAATGTACATTCGATTCATATAGGGAGGCAGATAAAGGCTACGTATTATATTGTTTTCAAAGACAATTACGATTATTATCTCTGTGTATCGTTTGAGAACCGAACTCTTGTATGTGATTGCAACCTTTAGCACTTGAATATAGTTACAGTTTTACTCCAACAGTGTCTATGCGTTAATACTCTCATTGCTTGAGTTTATTTCAGTGTACCATTGCAACGTGGACGGGCCCTGTGTGGATTGGTATACTGTTAATTTCGTTTCCTTAGCAGTTTTTGAATTTGAATAGAATGCATAGTGCTTAGTGTTATTTCCATGTTTATGACTTTGTCAATTTGATTATAAATTCTCACAAATGGTATTTATGGTGATTGCTTGAAGATTTTATCATTATATCATTGAACCATATCTTGTAAGAGATTTGATCCATCATTATATTTTAAAGCATCTCCATAGACTCTGTTTTTATGCATTTAAAATTTAGTGTGCTTTTTATTTTTCATGAATTCTTCAGTGTTAACTAGACAAAGATTTTGTGCATAGCATCCTTGTAAAGGGATTAAAATCTCAATCTAGCCATACGCTATATCCTTAGGACAGTTAGATAACTTAGGTGATCTGAGTGTTAAGGTGAGAGGAAACATATCTTAGCCTTCTGTAAAGAAGTATTGTAGCCTATCACAATAAACACTTAGTTAGGAATCCTTTATGTCTATAGAATTTAGACACATGCCTCGAAGTTTACTTACCCTGGTTGATAATACATCTAGTCTAATCTAGCACCCTAGATTGGCCACTACAAGTGGCAATGCTGCTAAAAAAATATTTGGTACAGGGGGGATCCAGGGGGGTCCAGGGGGGGCCGAAGCTAAGAATAGATGTAAAATTGCCTTGTAAAAGTATAGTAATTTCTAGTCAATCTGGGTTGTTCATTAGGTGGAGATCCGACGGTAGAAGTTACATTTAATTTAGGGTTTTTTGCCCTAGAAGGAAACCCCTCACTATATATGAGGAAATTGTATTGCATCTATGTAGATCTGTATTCTGAGTGAGAAAGAGAGAGGAGATTGAGAGCAAAGAGGGTGTTACAGCAGATCTGCTGTAGGTTGTATCTCTTCAGTTTGCTAGAAAATATAAAAGGAAGGATTGGTTGTTTCTCCAGGGACGTAGCTCAAACTAGGTGAACCACGTATATATGTGTCTCTCTTATTTTATGTGTTTTCTGTGTTTATATTTCTACAATATTTTATGTGTTCCATTGCTCCGTAATATATAATTTTCTAACAGTAATTTTGTGTGCTTACTTGTTGGCTCACTCATGAGAGATGAAAAGTAAATAAATTTCTCAATGAGAGATATCACCTCGTCTTCACTTTCATTTATAAGTTTGTCATGCTCCCTTTTGTTAATGGTTGTGTTTCTGGGTTTTCTTTCGCAACACAGGAACTCCAAGATTTGATTATCACCTTCGAACACCTACCAATTCGAGATGTTATCAATTACGAGTGATCTAAAAATCAATTCAACATAAAATTTATTCTTGTTTACTCTAAGATTAGGAAAAAGTTTCGCAGCCATAGTAGCCATCAGATCGGCATCGTGGTTATACTTTCGAGGAATGTATGTGACACTGAAAAAAATTTAAATTTTCAATTAAACTCCATACCTCATGTTGGTACCTCACCAGGTTTGGCGAACTGCAGTGTATCTTTTTCTTCACCTGGTCCACCATTATCTGTGGGTCATCAAAAACTCTGAGGTTTATACATTCCTTTCAATGGATCTTCTCAGGCCCTTCAGCAAGCCTTCATGTTATGTTGTTTTATTAGTGCACATGCATTCCAACTGACTATCCATCATACTTTGGTTCCTTAGGGGGTCAATGAAAATTATCCCAGCGCCTACACTTTCAAGACAGTTAGAGTCATCAAAGTGTAGGGTCCTGAAAATAAACTCTAAAGTTACACTAAAAGAACTACTTCCTATGAAATTAGTCCTATAATCTACTATAATATAAGGTAATTCATCAGCTGGATTGTGGGGGTGTTTAATTCTTTCTTCCAACTGTGTGTTTCTCAAAGCCTCCTTGACTATTTCTACATGGCAATCCCTGAAACAGGTTTCCATGGCATAAACATCGGAACTATAATTCCCAAGGATAGAGTTATAGAACATTACAGATTCATTGGGGATTTTTGGTTCCGTTACCACGTACTTCATGTACCTCTCCCGATCCACTCTCAGCATATCACCTTTTCCCCTCTGAGGTAATAAAATATGGGACCAATCAGTTGAGAAATATCCATTTAGATTAAATGATGACCAGTCCCTACTAAGCAGCATCCCATAAGCCTCAGGTATATCCACTACCACTATATCAATGACTTGGGTGTATTGAGGCTTGTCAGCTATCCGAAACAACACATCTTTCAGCTCCCCAATAACTCTCACATTCGTTCTGTCCAACTACATAATTCAAGTTTCAGTTTTATCGGGTATTGCTTAAAGCCTCTTAGCAACAGCATGAGGCATAACAAAGGATGAGGCGCTAAAGTCTACCAAGAAATTATGCACATTCATGTTGAATATTTTGAATGTGATAAGGAAGGGTGGAGTCATAGATTTTGATTTCCTCCCTATCATGGCTGCACTGACATCTTGGGGATTTTGATTCATTTTAGACAATGTGGCCTCCATAGCTGATGGTATTTGGGTTGTGCTAGTCGTACTAACAGGTTTGGACATTGGCTTCTTGGTTTGGGTGCTTGAGGGGATGGGGGTTTTGCAGTTCTGCTCTTTCATAGCTTTCAGCAGCAAATCTCTTTGCTACATTAATTTCAACAAGTTGAAATATGTGATATTAGCCCTAGAATTTTTGAGATCATCCACAATATTCTAATCAATGTTATAAACAGGCTATGGCAGAGTAAACATACCTATTTTTCCATTCTTATATGGGATTTTACAATCTTGGGTAGCCTTTGTTGCAGTGGGAGATGCATTTTCTTTCTCTAAGTGACTTCCAACAGGGCATTCTTGGATTGGCCGGAAGGTCTACTATTCTCAACAGGAACTGTGAGAGCATATGCTTTTACAGGGCGAACATCTTGCTTTGTTCGGTCTAAGGGATTTGTCGCATCTGGGAGCGGCCCTTTACTTTGCATGTGGATTTCATTAGCATTGATTTCTATAATTTTATCTCCTTCTTCATCATTCTCACCACTATGGAAATCCCATAGCACATTAATTTGGGTTTCCTCATCCGAGGGTTCTTCTACTTGGTATTCCTCCTTGTCTCCTTATTCTAGTTCAAGCTCCAGTATAGGTTCTTCTTTGTAAAGGAGCGACCCAATAAGAGCCAACTCTTCTGTGTTTAAAGCCCCTTCATTAGGTGGAGCAGGCAATGCAAGCTGGCCATGACCACCTTCTATTTTCTTATGATAGAAAGGCTTGAAGGGATTTCTGTTGTTATAGTCTCCTCCATTACCACTGGTACTCTCTCCACGATTCCTTTTCATATCAATGACTGTGTTTGTTAGTTTCTTAATGATTCAATGCAACCCTTCCACATCCATGGTGTCCTTTTCTTTAGTTTCAGCCCCTTTGTTAATCATTTCCATTATTCTTCAGGGATGCCTGAGAGGCTTTCTTTTCTCTAGTTGTAGGGTGGCATGTTGTAAGACTGAGCGTTTCATTCTTGACCTTTACTGCTTCATTATAGCACCTTGTAAGGTTTTCACATCGCTGTAGGCATAGGGAGAGTAGAGAAATAGAATTTCATTAGCACCTCTTCAGTAGGTCTAGCGATGGCTAGGATTCTGTTGAACAAGGTGTTGAACCGGATGTTAAAATCATTAACTTTCTCCTTGCTTTCCATTTGTAGATGGGATAATTCTAAAACTAAGGTGACAGGTGTTTTTCATCACCATATTTGTCCAAAAATTCCAATTGAAAAGCATCCCAAGAGGTGATTGACCCTATTCTCAAGCTAAATTACCATGTGGAGGCTGCACCGATCAAAGTAAAAGAGAATAAGTGGCACACCACATCTTCATTAGTGACCCCCAACCTATGCAAGGCTAGGAAGAAAGAGCAAATATGGTTATTAGCGATATCTCCCCGCTCATGGTCGAAATTGGGTAACACTCTTTCTATATTTTTGGGTAAGGGATGTTGTTGCCCAGGTACCGCTACAGCATCCTGTGCAAGCCAGGGAGGGAGTGCTCCCGGAGGAGGTGGGGGTTGATTCCCACCTGGAGGAGGAGGTGGAGGTTGATACCCACCTGGAGGAGGAACGATGGCCATATTATGGATAGTGAAGTTTTGGTTGGAGACTTCACCGTTAGGATTCTCAAAATCAAGCAAGGAGTTTCCTTTAGAAGGGGAATCCTCAGGAATTTCTTCCCAAGGGGTGTCGATACTTTGCAAGGATTCTAGCACAATATCTTTGAGAGAAGTGGCTATAGATGTATCTTCGCTCAAGGTAAAGATCCTTAGCTTTCTCTTAGTTGTCGGAGCTAAAGAGTGAAAGATGGGAAGCTGAGAGAGGGAACGAGCGTAAGCCCTAGTAAGTGTTCTGACTAGTTGTTCCTGTGTGACAGGATACTCCCACAGTCTTTCTTCCTTGGGTGACCTGAAAACAGGACTTAGAGGGGTCTCTGTTTCTTCAAAATGAGGTTCTTTCAAATGTGTGGTAGGATCCCTCCAACCTTTATGATCCATACATTAATCCTTTTGAATCCATGTGTGGCACTTATAGATGAAATCTTGAAAAGCTGGAGAGGGCATTTCAAGCCCTCCTTCTAGTGCCAATTTGTTGACATGGTTAATGTGCACTATGCCAACAAGGGGAACTAACCCAATCATAATCCCCATTTAGATCTGCTTTCGTTTGGATTGGCTAGCTCCGATAGGTTTTAAAGGACCTCGTAAAACGCTTAAACATGTCGAAAGATTGCTTCCAGGAGGAAGACCTAAAATAAATCAACAAAATGAAATAGCTAACCTCTATGTATTAAATCCTATCTATACTACTTCTAACTACTCTAATCTAGTCCTAGCTACTCTAATCTATCCTGCAAGATCATGATACAGAGGTTTAAACATCATATATATGTTCAACAAGAGCGTGATAAAGAAGGTTAAACATCATGCATAGATTCAAGTCCAAATGAATCAATCACTGAATTCATAGCTAGACAAGATTGTATTAAAGATAAATTGCAATCCACTCACTCATATAGGAATCCATATTCTTCTATGGAATTAAAACTGCAACTGATGTTTAATTTAGTTTCAAATCAGAGACCATTCACAAGTTAACCATGAAACGGAATCACATTCAATTTAACAAGACTAATAGTGAACTATAATTCATCAATATGCATAAATATAAATCACATTTACATTCATGCCAGTAACAACACTCTAATCCAAAATAATACAATGACTTTGAAACTAATGGCTCCCTCTTCCCTCAAAAACAATCCTCCTCATTCACAATAAAGCAACACTGTTTTTCTCAAAAATCAAAATCCCTCCTCCTTTCTTCGGAGGTAATATTTATGCGGTTGTGAATGACCTTCGGCTTTCCATGACCTTTAAAATCCCTCTTATCATTACACATATCAGTACGTACAGATGTGAAATGTTGGTGAAACTGCCGACAAGCTGAGGTCACCTTGCCTCTTCATCTTCCCACTGTTTCAGATATGCAAATCGAGTACACAGAAATAGGATCATTAGCGTGACTACTGGCACGTAGAAAGCATAATGGTCGAGTTGATTCCTTTCCTAAGACAGATGTGGTAAAAAGGATGATTGTATGCTGCCTTCCCATAATGAAGACTGGGGAAACTTTGCTTATAGAATGTACAGGCAACGCGTGGGGTTCTGACCTGAAATGCTTGTGGCCAAACCCTTAAATGTAACGCTTCTGCATATATGGCCCTTCGAATCCCCTCCTACATCCTTTTCTTCTCACCTACAAGTATAGCCATCATTATCTTGATGATAGTGTAAAATAGAATAGAAATATTCATATAAAGCACAAGCGCTACCTTCTACACTGAAAACCCAATCCCTTTGTTATTTCGGAAAATTTGGAAAACATAAGAAAATGCGGAAAACCTTTCCCTGATCACTCAAACCGAACCTCAAATGTTATATATTGGTGCTTATAAATATTGTTGGGTCTGACATATCGCATATCATAATATGCATGAGCCTAGGGCTCCACCAATATGCGATATGCGATATGGCCCCAAACCCAAAAACACATATATATATATTAATACTGCTGGCGGGTTTGCAATACAGGCTTGCCTTTGAGAACCAAGATTTTAATATTTTTGAGAAACCAAAGAATATACGAGGAAAACCATGTCCAACCATAACGCCGGACTTGAAATGTTATACGCTCAAGTTCATAGAAATTGGCGGATCCACCACATTATCGCGCACACTGTGTATAAGGCCCATGCTTCGCCAATACGCGATATGCGATGTGGCCCAAACCCAAAAATGTATATAGTACAGTTAATAATGTCGTCGGGTCTGGGGGCTAGTGGTGCACCATATATATATGCCTAAACCTTGGACTTAGGCCGATTGCGATGTGTGATGGGGCTTTTGGACCCGAAAATATATGTATCGTATTTGATAGGTCGACAGGTCTACTATATTGTTGTGCATAATATGTATAAGGCCTTGGGCTCCACCAATATGCAAAATGTGATTGGGGCCGGACCCAACAATTTTTATAATGCAGTTCATAGTGTTGGTGAGTCCGGAGACCAAGAGTGCGTTGTTTATACACATGGCTTTAGAGTTGGGTCAAGAGCGATTTGCGATGGGGCTCCAGACCTGAAATGCATACATTTGAGTTAATAAAACCCATCGAGTCTGAAAGCCATGAATGCCTTATGTTATTACGATAGGCCCTGAAAAGGGTTTATGCATGCTTTATGAAGGGTTTCTGTTATAAGGCATTGTGGTGGGAGGAATAATGTGATGATGGTTTTGAGGGGTTAAACAAATCCTGATAAACATAGAAATAAAGGGCTTAAGCGAGGGATTTGTTTAAGGACTTTACCCATTTGTGAATGGAAGATTGGGCCCTCCATAGAGTTAAAATTACTAGGATGAAAGGATCATTCAAAGAGATGATAGATCAGACTTATAGGGGGGCCATTTAAAATTTTCTATGAGAGCATGTTTTAATAGGGTGGTAGTTGTGGCCACAACACTTGGAAAGTTTTGTGACCTAAAAAGTTATTATGAAAGATGAATCAATGCATTCCTATGCGGGGGACACAAGGATTACACCTGCTCCTGCAGCTTCTTTAGAGCAAGCCCCATCAAAGAACATGTCCCAAATTTGTGGGCCTACTTCCTCTGTGATCTGGCCAATTGGTTTTTTAAGCTACGTGGAGGCCAACTGAGATTCTCTAATCTGAAGAAAAAAAGCTCCAAAATCAGTGTCTACAGCATAGATGGGATGATTAGTGGGATTCCTTTCATCCCTGATAATATAAGCCAACTGAGCCTCTCTGTACAATCTCCTATTTTCACCTCCAAAAACTAGGACAGTAGCATAGGAAAGATCATTTTGCAATGTTACACCTAATCTCTTGATCCAACCTCTGGAAAGCAACATGAAAAACTTGGGGGGTATATTTTCTACCACAATATCCATCATCATGCTCTTCATGGGTAGCTGAGGCAAAGTGATGGCTAGGTCCTTGATTAATCCCAAACACTTCACTTTTCTGGAGTCAAAAGAAAACAGGTCATGATAGGACTTGTTAATTTCAAGACCCAATTTATCCATGACAGCCTTGGGCATTAGATTATGGCTAGCTCCATTGCCTAGAAGGTAGTTGTGAAGGATTTTATCATGAATAGTTAGAGATACATAGAATGATGGGGAGTTTCCTTCACAATTTTCAATCATTGGGCTAAGAATAATAGTTGGTTGGTCATCTTGCAAATTTACATAGTCAGTGGAGGCGAAGGACTCATTCTTCACTAGTTCAATTAGAGGCATAGGTATTCTTAGCTTCTGAATTTCTGATTGAAAACTGAAAGGAGAAGGAGACTTGTCAAGGTCTCTTACCTCTATCACTAGAGATTTGAGGACGATAGGATCAACTGTTGGTTGCTTCTTCTTATTAGCTTGTTGTTCTGAAGGGACAACAACTCTTTGAACAGGAGTTTCCTTGGCATTATTCATCTTTGGCCTCAGATTATATTTGTGCTGATCTTCAGTTTGTAGAACAACTTCACCATCTCACTCTTGGTCGATCTAGTCATTGAATAATGACCTTTCATAGGCAGCTAAGATAAAAAAAGGGGCACTGCCTTTGTCTTCCATACAATGGATCTCATCATCTTCATCAAACTGCTCCTCTTCCATGATCTTCACCCTTTGGTCTTCATTGGCCTCTTTGCTTCTTTGCAAAATCTACAACTGCTCATTTACTCTTCTATATGGATTTGGATTTGGAGGAGCAAAGGTGTTAGGAATTCTTCCTTACCCATGGTGTTGCTCAACTTTTAATTTGGAGATTTCAGAGGCTAATGACTCTATCATCTTGGTCATTTTATCGATCTTTGGATCTGAAGATGATGATGACTTGCCCCTCTGTCTTCTTCTATCAATATTTCCCTTAAGCTTCTCTACAGCCATGATGTTTGATTCTACTTCCAAGGTTCCATCGTGCATATCAGCCAAAGTAGCACATCGCCTCTCCCACAATAGTAGACAGAAGTCAGAATCAAAAGCACTAGAATATGTGAGTTTAGCAGAGCTAGTGGTGGGTTTTACTTCAGCTGGTATCTTGTTGTACATGTGATTAAACCTCTTATTAAAATCAGACAGTAATTCACCATTTTCCCTCTTTGAGTTCCCAAATTCAGTGTGGTAGTATAGGAGATCCTTCTTATCCCCCCAATGCTTTAGGAATGCATCATCTAAAGCCTCAATAACTGTTATAGATCTTGGGGTCAGTTCTCTGAACCATTTCTAGCCTCTCCATCTAGGCTTTGGACAAAGACTCTCATCCACACATCATCTTCACTAATGTCCAAATTATCAGCATAGCTATAAAATGACTCAAGATGTTCTTCAGTTGTAACACCTTCAGTCCTAGTAAACTTAGGCCTATATTTCTAATATTCTCCAGTAGGCATGGCATTCAAAAGAGTGTGCAGTATTAGAGGTCCATACCTAGCAGATATGATTCTCTCCATTTTGGTGGGTGCTTGTGGACCTGCCATAGTTGTGGTGGCTATAAGTGTACTGGCAGTCTGAATGATAGAGCGCTGAGGAGTGACTGATAAGACTAAAGGAGTATGATGGATAGGAGGTGAAGTTTCCTTTGGGCTTACAACAAAAGGAGAACCTATAGAATAAGGAGCTTTATGAATCTCTGAGATTTTTTCTTCACTGTCAGTATTAGAAGCTATACTCTCAACATGTATTTGTTCTATTACAAGCCTTTCTTGAAGAGATATAGAATATTGTTTAAGTTTACTTGAACTTGACGCTTCTTTCTGCAATGCCTTTCCTTCTTTGATGATTCTTTCAGGGTCAAGTACTGGGTCAGCTTGTGGCTTCTAAGGATTTCTCCAAGTATGCCTCGCAAACTGAGCCAGAACTATGAAGTGGAGTCGCCAACAGGTTCGGCCTCTAGTAGAGTCGCCAGATAGACGATTACAACCAAAAAAGTGCCCAGACTTTTTCTACCATCAAAGCTGGATCTGTGTCATTTCCCAAGGAATCTGAGCTTCAGTTTCCTCTCCCCAACAATGGCACCAATTATGTTATCACTCTAGGAAACTCTCCTAGGTCACAGCTCAAAGATGCCTGGTAACATATAATCTTCAATATTGTTCTCTAAACTACTGGAATGGATGATCGTTTGGATCAAGTCGGATAACCGTTTCAACTATGTTTTCACTCCAGACATGCATGAACACCCTCAGCTTGACAAGGCTTTAGACCACTAATGCTCAATAGTTTGTAGATTCAATGGATTGATGGAGAATACTGACCATACCGGCAGATGCATATATATAAACACATATGAATGGCTAGCTATTGGCAGTAAATGAAGGACACTGACTATTTAGAGTGACTGTTTTTCTATTAAACACAGAAAAACGCTGCAACACTTGTAAAATCCCACCAAGCTTTCAATGTTTCAGACTTCAAAAGTCCTTAATCACGACCTATCCCTCTATGGGGTCCGCACTTAGGGCCACTATCGCATGTCGCAGACGGCTTGTTCCCTTGCTTCCCTTCATATTCTTGGAATGTGAATAAACACTGAAAACTATGAAAAATCAGCCTTGCAGACCTGAAATATTATATATTTCATTCCCAAATCCTTTCAAGTCTGGGACCTATCGCATCGTTGTTTCCCAAGTCTCCCTTTGTATTTCATAAAAATATGAAATTCACAAAAAAATCATTGAAAAAGGCTTTCTCGCGGACTTGAAATATTATAAAATATCATGTATATAACCATCGGGTCTAGTTATCGGATCGCCCATATATATATATGCCCCCTCCCATGTGTAGCCAATGTGATATAGCGATGCGATCAATCACAATCGCATGCCGCTCATGCCCCAGGCCCGTGGTTAGCGCTTCTCTGTAATCCCCGATAATGATCTAGCTACACGATGTGGGTCATCGATCTACGCACTTGATCGACGGTCCACATTGCATCGTTGATCATAATGGCTTTGCACACTTACTTCACCTGCTTCCTCTGTTGATTGTGACCCACCGATCTGATCATCGGGGATTGTTGATCGAGGGTGTCCTCCGCCGATTCTTAAGTCCTCTATGTTGGCTGATATGTGATTTGTCACTTAGATCTGGGCCGTTGATTGGCCAGATCTGTCGGTTGCTGTGCATTGCTCAATTTAAGCCTCTGATACTTGGTTTTTCATGGTTTTTTGAGTGTTTTAGCCTCCTAATAGTGTTTTTCCTCCCTTTTAAGGGCTTTCCTCCTACGCTAGTTTTGATCTTTGAATGATCCTTAAGAAAATTTTGAAGCCTTTGGTATTGTTTTGGATCCATTTTTGGGCCAAATACTTCCAAAGCTAACCGCCAAACTATCTGCGTAATTAATTAACAATAATCATGTATTAACTATGGACTAATCTACAGTTAGCACTAACTGCATGGTTCTGGTCTGTTGTTAACTTGTGGTTTAGGTGGTAGAGGTCACATGATGGCAGTAACCATTAACAGTTACGGTTTACACTGGACACCGATTCCAGTGGTGTGATCACATGGGAGGGGGCTAGCCCACGGGGCTGGCTCCCTCCTGCCCCCAACCACAAAGTCTTTAGACTTTAAATATATAGTATGACCATTGAATGTTAAGAACCACAGCGGTGGTAGAATAGTATATCATTGAGATTATTCAGGTGAGGTTGCGGGTTTGACTCCACCGACCTGCCCATTATTTTTCCATAGCGCACCAATAATCTGACCTTTGGGGAGGGACATGTGGCGGCCTCCGGGCTTGCCACATGTCCCCTCCTCAGTGGTCCACCTCTGACCAATAGAATCTCTCCAAATGACCAACTTGCAAACCAATAGCAACAGGCCACTTGGTGAAACCTAAAAGGAATTCGACCACCTTTGACCCTGCCTAGTCATCTACCACATCAGCAGTACGAACTACTCACTGTGCAGTGACTGTACATTTTTTTTCAAAACTTCCTCTATTTGGCAAAGCAGACAAAACGTGATATCTTCCTCAAACGAGCTCGGTTTTGAGTGAAATGATTTGCATTGGGATCGTATCACCAATATCGATGCGGTCATTTAGGTTTTGAGTGATTCTGAGAACTTTGATTTTTGAGCTAAATATTGAGCACTTGATCATTCTTCCCCACTAGAAGCCTTTTGGACCCCAAAAGATACTATCAATTTTTTAGCAGGTGAGGGTAAATCTCCCTCACCTTATCGATCTGCAACCATTTGGCTTTAGAAGGATTTTGTCCCTTTAGTCCCACTCAAAGGTATTGGACATTCCCTCTCTTTGAAGTTCTGGTTCTTCTGTCAAGTATGAGATCTTGCTGAAGTTCATCAAGATATTCTGGAAAGAAATCATCTATTGATGGTAGTTGAACATGCTCTCCTTGATTATGACTCAAAGGAGGCTCAAACAATCTCAAATTCTCAACATTAATAGCAGAGTATATTTTCATATAAGGAAGAAAATCTAGCTTAAACGCATTGTTACCAATCTTTTCTAGAATTTTAAAATGACCATAACGGATTGGCTTTACCTTTTTACCTTCCCCTTGAAGTATCTCTTTGCTAATATATAACCAAACTTTGTCTCCAACTTGAAATTTATGATCGACACGGTGTTTGTCATGCCTTTCCTTGTTGCTACTTTGACTCTTTTCCAATTGTTCTTGCATTGTGTGATGTATCAATTGAATTTTCTCTATGAACTTCCTTGCCTTCTCAATTTCACTATGACGATCAATGAAAACATCTTTCTCAAAGATTAATTCCAATGGTGATCTTGGCAAGAACCCAAAACATGCTTCAAATGGCGATGTGTTTGTGGAAGAATGTTTTTCCCTATTGAATGCATGTTGTATGTAAAGAAACTGTTCATCCCACGACTTGGGATGTTTGTTGCAATATCCTCTAAGAAGATGAATGATTGTCCTATTGACCACCTCATTTTGTCCATCTATTTGAAGATGAAAGGTTGTACTCTTCTTCAACTTAGTTTCCATCATATCCTATAAATTTGACTAAAAATTCCCAATAAATCGAGAATCTCGATCACTTACAATGGAAGTAGGAAGACCAAAATGAACCCAAATATTTTGAAAGAAAAAATGAGCTGTTTGTTTAGCTATAATTTACTTTTTTACATGGCGTTATAATTCACATCTTGTTGAACCTATCTATAACTACATACAAGTAATCATGACCTTTCCTTTACAATGGAAGACCTCCTACAAAATCCATTGAGATACACTACCATGGACATGAAGGTACTAGAAGTGGAGTGTACAATCCTAGTTTCCTATTGCTACGCTTACTTTTTGCACACAAATAATATCCTCTAATAAAATGAGATACATTATCAAACATGCGTGGCCAATAACAATAGCTTTGGAAATTCACTATTATCTTGTCTACACCAAAGTGTCCAGCAATCAATGAAGTGTGCACCTCCCTTATGATACTATTTCTTTCTCCCTGTGGAATACATAACTTGCCCAAGTGATACAACAAATTTTTATGCACATGGTAATCTAACTCTTCAATTTGGTTTCCCTGCCTCAAGCTTACATACACATCTTGAAATTCATTATCATATGCATATTCCTCAATGTAACTTTCATGTAAAACAGAATTGTGCATGAGTATAATAGATGAATTTATAGTAGGCCTAGAAAACATATCAACTACCTTATTGTAGAATCCCTTTTTGTACTTGATAACCAAGTGAAACTATTGTAGAAAAACCATCCATCTGAAGTGTCGTGATTGCTGCAACTTTGACTTTGATTGTAAATACTACAATGGTTGATGGTTGGTATGGATAATGGTCTCCTTCCCCATCAAGTAGTGTTTCCATTTTTTGACACTTTGTACCAATGCGTAAATTTCTTTGTCATAAGTGGGATAGTTAGTCACTGCACCATTAAAACTTTCAAAATGAAATGAAATGGGCTTACCATGTTGCATAAGAACTACTCTCATGGTGTAATCACTAGCATCTGTTTGAATCTCAAATGGTTGTGTAAGATCCGAAAGAGCCAATACCGGTGTTGAACTGATATTTTGTTTTAAAGCATAAAATGATTTCTGTTGTACATATCCCCAATGGAGGACTTTCTTGACATTAGTCAATGCATGTAGTGGTGTTGCAATGGAAGAAAAATTAGCAATAAATTTCCTCCAATATTGTGTTGCCCCTAGAAAGATTTCTTACCTCTGTAACTGTATTGGGCTTGGGCCAATTCAGAACGACCTCAAACTTAGAGGGGTCTATCTTCAACTCACCTACTCCAAAAATGTGTCCCAAATACACTAAATAAGTCTTGCCAAATTCACACTTTAACATCTTTAAAAACAATTGTTCTTTTCTCAAGACATCAAGTACTTTGTTCACATGCATGACATGTTCATTTCTGGATTTGTTGAATATGAGAATATCATCTAAGTAAACAATGAAAAAATCATTTATAAATGGTCTCAATACATCCTTCATAACTCTCATGAAAATAGTTGGGTCATTTGTAAGATCGAAATGCGTAACAAGCCACTCAATCAATCCTTGTTTAGTTTTAAATGTGGTTTTCCAAATGTTCTCTTCAGCTATTCTAACTTGATGATAAACACTTTGTAATTATAACTTAGTGAAATAATTTGCATACCTCAATTGATCAAGCAAGTCATCAATTCTTGGGAGTGGATAATGATTATTTACCGTTATTTTGTTTAGTGCATGGATATCCACACACATGCACCAAGTCCCATCCTTCTTTGGCACCAAGACAATGGGTGAACCACATGGAGAAGTAGATGGACATATGATACCTTTGTTCAACAATTCTTGAATCTTCTTCTTGATTCCCATGTTCTCCATGATTGACATGTGATACATGCCAATGTTTGGAAGTGGAACATCCTGCTACAGTTGTATCTCATGCTGAATTCCCCTCTTGGGAGGTAACCCCTTTGGTTCCTAAAACATCTCGCCATGCTTGCTTACCACATCAAACAAATCAGATTTTAATTTGTCATCACAACCTTCAAAATATTCAAAACCAATATCATTATTTTTCTTGATCATGAGAAGCACAAAATTTTACTTGCATTTACTAGTCTCTTCATCTACCCTGCATTAACCAAAGAAATGTTTAACGTTTTTTGATGGGATCTCACAATGTACTCCAGTCCATCCTTGAGAAAAGATATTTGTTCTCATGGCGATAAAATACTACTTTCCTATCATACAAATATGGGCTCCCCAGAATGATTCCTGAGATGTCAAGTGGAACTACATCTAACTCAACTTCATCAATGAATTTTCCAGTAATGGAGAACCTGAATAAGCATTTCCTTGTAACCTGTAAATTCCAATATTGACTATCCAACCCAAGGGATATGGCTTGTGACGAGGTACAGTTTCAAGGTTAAGCTTTTTGACCAAGCCTTATAATATTAAGTTTGGTTGTGACCCACTATCAAATAATGCATCAATCTTTGTATGATTTGAAATTACCCTTACATGGAACAACTGTATCCTTGATTCTTCATTTGGAGTGTTGTTGTTATTATGTGAGGAACTAGTGCTTTCTAAAGCTTCTTTTCATTTTGTGACCATGGCTGAAATCTTGGTTTCATCACCAAAATCTGATCCAAGATCATGTTGTGTGGTAGTTGTCATCTTGTTTTTTCCCTTTTTGTTTGGTTTCTTAGGCCCTAGTTTGGGATGTAATTTCCAACAATGGGTTTCATCATGCCCCACTTTGGAACAATGTTGGCATATAGTTTTCTCCCCTTCTTTCTTCACATTGGCATTCTTCTTCCCTTTCCATTTTCCACCCTTCTCTTTATCCTTACCCTTGAATGGTTTCTTCGTACTACCCTCTTCCTGAATGTTCTTTCCCTTTGCTTCAAGGTGCATGGCTTGCACACATACCTCATCTAAATTGCTTGGATTGAACATAAGGATAGTTTTTTTTAAGTAGTAATGTAAACCCCCAATATATTTCAACAGTGTATCTTGGGAATTCAAGTTTACTCCTAACAACAAAGCCCTCTTCCTAAATTCATGGGTATAGTCTTGAATTCTTTGGCCCTTGAGTTGCCTAAAATTTTGCCACCTCATAATTGATTTTTTCATATAGGCTAAAGAATAAAACTATATTTTAATTTTAGAAACAAATTCAACCCAAGAAATGGATATCTTACCATGAATTCACATTTCCTATTGAATCTTTGCTTCCCACCAAACTAATATTGCTCCTTCTAACCTCAATGAAGCCAACTGGATTTTTATATCATCTTTTTGAAGGTTCTAAATTCTGCAATAAACCTCCAATTGTCGAATCCAATTGTCTAAATTTTTTGCATTCACCTCACCATTGTACATGGGAAGTTCAAACTTAATGTCCAATTTCAGTAAGGGAGTTTTTTTCCTTTGGGGTTTTTGAATGAGTATGAACAATTTTTATAGTGGAAGTGGAAGATGATGTTGTTTGAGATGTTGAGGATGATGAAGATGATGAGAAAGATGAAGGTGGTGGAGATGGAGGAGGATTTCCTCCATTACCCTTTGAATCCTTCTTTTCATCATTTTTATCTCCTGAGCTTCCCTCTGCATGTGGGGGTATAGAACTCTCTCCAGCGATTCTAGTATTCCTCTCTACATAGAGGACTCTAACCATGTTAGTTAAGTCATAGAAAGCTTTCTTGAATGCTTCCTCTTCTGAAAGACCTTCAGTCTCTCTTGCTCTAGACATGATGGCTTTGGATTCAAGCTCAGCCTCTCGTACTGCTTGTACCTCCTCAGTCTCAATTGAAGGTAAAACTTGAGGTGTTTCAAGTGCAGTTGGGATTGGAACTTTGGTGGAGATTGTGGCCTTGTGGCTCTCCTTCCGGGTATTACCTCAGGAGTTGCAACCAACAATTTCCCTTCTCCTTTCTGCAACTTTAACCTTGTAAGCATCACAAATTTACAACCATTAAAACCCTACTTGCACAAAACTCAAGCAAACGTTAATACCAACTTGATATGTAGTTGAATGCTATTTTTTCTATGATAATTTCAACTTCAGAATTAAAAACAACTGCTTATCATTTTCTTCATGTGCATATGTTTCCTTATGGTGTTTGTGAATGAACAAGTAAATTTTATCAAGTTTTTCTGTTGAATTGATGAGCAAAATAGAATTAAGGTAAAGTACTGAATAGCAACAAATAAATGTACAACAAACCATCAAAATGAACTCTTAACATGGTGTTTTGATGAAGGAGTTCACCCCTTTTGGGCTACATCTCCTTGGTCCAGCTTCCATGGATTGAGCCCTTGTATTAGCTAAAAATGGAAAAAAAAAAAAAGATGTTTATAATGCTCTACTACTCCTAAATCCTACTTCAATGTCCTCAGAACATCAAAATCATCTAGGAACACCTTTTCTTGATCCCAATTTGGTTGAATTTTGCAAAAGTTATGGCTAAAAGAGTTTATCCTAGTAAAGCTCCACTAAAACTAGAGGAACTCCAGTTAACTCCACTAAATATGGAGTTACTGCCGATTTTGGAGGGACCTCCAAAAACTCCACCGAAATAACTGCATAATTAACTAATGATAATCATGTATTAACTACAAATGAATCTGCAATTAACGCTAATTATGTGATTTTGGTCTATTGTTAACCCGTGGTTTAGGTGGTAGAGGTCACATGATGGCAGTAACCGTTAATGGTTATGGTTTACATTGGCCACCAATTCCAGTGCTATGATCACATGAGAGGGGTCTGGCCCGTGGGGCTTGCTTCCTCCTCCCCTCAATTGCAAAGTCATTAAACTTTAAATATATGTTATGACCATTGAATGTTAAGAACCACAACAGTGGTAGAACAGTATGTTGTTGAGTTTGTTTGGGCGAGGTCGTGGGTTCGACTCCATTGACCTGCCCATTATTTTTCCACAACGTTCTGATAGTCCAACCTTTGGGGAGGGACACATTGTGGCCTTCGGGCTTGCCACATGTCCCCTCCTCATTAGTCCACCTCCAACCAATAGAATCGCTCCAAATCATCAACTTGCAAACCAATAGCAATGTGCCACTTGGCGAAACTTGATAGGCAGTTGCCCATGTTTGACTCTACCCAATCATCTTCCACATCAGCAATACGAACTGCTGACTATGTAGTGATTGTACATTTTTTTTCAAAAATTCCTTTGTTTAGCAAAGCGGATATGTTATCGGGAAATCTAGTGTCCATTAAGAGCTGCTAGTCCCACTAAGACGTGTAGCTATCTTAGAAACAAACAAACTAAAGTTACTTATGTTTCCCTTTATGAGAAGTAGATGAGAGAGAAGCAGAGAGTACCAACCTTAGTCTTTCGCTTGGCTCCTTACTTGTTTCCTCTCCCCTTTGACAGATCTTTGCCGCTCCTGCCTCGCTTGTCCCACTTCAAAGAACACCTGTAGAGTCAAAGCAGCATAATACCATCAAAGCATAGAGATCTACAATCCTAAGAAATATAGGATCAGATATATATTGGCCACACAAATTCATATATCAACTCAAACATACAAGAATGTGGAGGAAAACTCAAATATCTTTATTGATAGAAAGAGTAGAAGAGAGGATTACAACCCATTGATCTGACCCAACATCATCCTCCCAGCATGAAAGCCCTTCTTCACCTCATGAAAAGCTTAGATCACCCAACACTATGATGTTCCACAAAGAAACCAACAACGCTTCCTTACAAAATACAAGATTCCAGCCTTTGGATCTCTGGGATGAGGGATCCATATATAGATGTTTGCAGGTGGGTGATCAACTTCTAGGATTTTGATTAGTGTCCTATCTCTAGTAGTTCTTAGTTCCACTTGGAGATTCATGATCTCTTACGCATCCCTGGGCGAATTCAGAGAGGCAAGTGTCAAATGGGCAGTTTCTAGAAGATTCTTTGGGTTTCCACCTAGCCAACTGCTTCTGCCATTTGTCTGCTCTCGCTCATCGCACCCCACAGAAGGGCTTTTCAATATGCATTGCAATTTTTTCATGTGGCAGGTGAGATGCATCGCACCCTTAGCACTGAGGAGTCTGTATGGTCCAGTTTTGACAAGTTCTGAGCAGTTTTTCATGGAGAACTTCTGGGAGATGATGTAATCAGCTGACCTTGCTCCTTTATGGTATGAAACAACACTTTTAGGGACTTAGAAGCCCTTATATTATGGACATATGAGATTGGGGTTGCAGTGCCCAAATATGTCTATAACAGTTGCCCCCTAAAGCATGGTCGTAAATCTTTTGATGTCGGGTGAAATGCTTTATCATGAGGATCCGAAGTTTTTCCACACTAGAAGGTGATCTGTAATAAGATACAATACAATACATTATCTTCATAATACTTTCATGATATAGCTGAGGCAAGCATTCCCATGCTCAACTTTTATAAATTCATTTTCATGTACATAAGACAGACAACCGTCTGTGTGGCAGGCTGGTGATTCTGGTAGAGCCATCATCCTTTGGCTTGGATGATTATATGTGCAGCAATGATGTACATTTGATGTCTTTATTTTCTTGAATATATCATAGCCCGGATGGATGAAACTAGATCCGGGGTCTTCAAACTCGTTCAATCTTCACCCGAAGGACAAGTCGATCCATGTGAAAAGATGTTTTGAAGTCGAACATGGAAATACATCACCTGATTACCAGCCAATGATGTAAGCTGTTAACAGGTACAAGAGGAATCACCGATAATGATGATGACCCTCAAGGTACGGCAGTACAATTCACGTGGTGTGAAAATAGGACTTGGCATCAAACACCATGCAAAATCTTTCGGTCGAAGGCCATTGATGTAAACCTGTCACCGGAAGTGAGAAACTTGCCATTGAGGCATGCAAGCTTAAAAGTACTGAAAGGGTTGTTCCTAAGTCAACTTCTTGGATAATGAGCTGGTGTCGACAAGAAGTGACCCGTCGTAGGAGGGCCTTAATGAGTCCCACATCTACAACACGAAACAGAGCAAATGATTTTGTGGAGGTGAAAACGATCTGATGATATAGGGTTCAGGGTGGCGGTCATGAATGAATGAAGTGTAAAGGTATTGCAGCGGATGAGACACAAGTTGGGTCGGTGAATTCTCTGAGCGACTTCTATTGAACATATCTACGACAATGAAATTGATTGGTAGCATTAACCCCAAAAATGGATGGTACGATGGACAAATGGAAATATGACCGGCGAACAGAATAACCCAACCCAACTCAATCATGGTGATGGAGTGAAAGTGTCATGTTCAAGAGTGACTTGCTACTAATAAATTTTCTTCAACTTTTCTTCCCAATTTTTCCCCAGTCATTGCTGACCAGTACCTCTTCATTTTTGTCAAGCTTGAGGAGGATAACATATGCTTGTTCTATAATTTTCCCTTCAGGCAAACCTGTCGCTATGTTTTAACGAGCCTAGTGACAGTGAAACTCGCTCTTTTCTGCATGGACAAGTTTGGCGCTATTGTTTTAACAAGTTTAACGACAAAGATAACTTGGTCCTTTTTAATTTTAGAGAGTCTAAAAAGAGACAGAAAGGAAACTCCAGTAACCATTTTTCATCATATAATCCCTTAAGTCTGAAAAAGTATAAAATAATATGAAAGGGATGAATTTTCAATAGTTTTAATGAACCGAGCAAGACAAGCACTCGATCTTTTTGTATAATGATCCCTCAAGTCCAAAAAGATTAAAATCTAGAGGAGGGATAGCACTTCCGATAACTTTAACGAGCTGGAGAGGCCAATTTCTTGGCAATATTTTCATATTTTACAAGTTAGATGAAAAGAGCTTAAAGGAGACTCGTTGTTTGAGGAACGAGTGATATTTTCGGGTAGCAGAAAGTTCCAGGGAAGGTTTGGAATTTTCCAATCACGGCAGTGTAAAGAAGATGGCTAGCAGAATCACTCGTCGCAGTTGTTCCCCAAAAGGGGTAAACAATCAAATGGAAGCATATGATCAGCAAAAATAGAGTGGAGGTGATGGTAAGAACACGACCAAGACTCAAAAGTAGATGATAATGCAATCGCAATGGTTATTTACCGATGATGGGTTAATTTTTTAATGAGCTTAAACTCTGGTGGAACATATGCTCATCACTAGGTTTATTTTTTAAGGAGCTTGAACTTCGCATAAAACTACTCGTGATAATGGTCATTGATATTCGATTCACCGTTAACACTCTCTTCTTTTGACGATCATACTACCTGTTCAATTGCTCCATCAAACTGATTTAGAAATGAAAATACATGCTTGAAAAATGAGTTGAAACACTAATACCCTACTTGAATTACGTGAAAATTAACTTAAAAGTAGTTTTTACCCCTCATATTACCATTTCATTTGAATTTGGGATTATTGGAGCTCTGGAGATGTTTTCCTCCTTGATTTTCACCAGTTAATTCCAGGAGATTATGTGGATGATTTTCGGTGCCGTCTGGACCAAGTAAGAGCTAAACCTAAGCTCTTCAATTGCATTCTTTCCTTTCTGAATTCTGAGCATGTTTTCCTACTTTTCTGAGCCTCTGGGTTTGAACAATTCATTCTGCCCCCATCGCACCTAGTATACATTGATAGGTGTAATGCATACTAGGTTGGCCATTGGCCAGTCAGTATGCATCTCACCCAGTACACAGTTGGGGTGCGATGGGTGCAAGGATGAAAACTTTTGCATTGATTTTTCATGGAAATTTCACCTGTTTTTTGCCAAATCGGGATCCTAATTCTTCTCTTGTTTGTTTTTCAGAGATTCATCGGAGCAAAATGGTTGTTACATGGTGTGAATGTGAGCATGAAAAAGAGGACATGGTTGCCTTACATGATCTGGGTATGGTAACTGCATTGCGGAACTGTGGTTTGCTCAAGTTCTTCCGCATATCTAGCATGAGGCAACAATTCAACTTGTTGCAATATTTCCTCAATGCATGGGATCCTACCAACCAAGTGTTCCAGATTAGAGGCAAATCCATCCCCTTGACTATTAAGGACATCTACTTCTTGACCGGTTTATCGAGTCGTGGTTCCCCTCTCTCACTATCAGGTTCCGCCCGTGGAGACGAATCCGTGAGGGATTATATTCGCTGATATTGTAGAGAAGGATCTCAGCCGAGCAGGGACGGAAAGATCAATATCCGAGATGTCACCGACCAGTCCTTGAGGACTATTTTATTCACCTTTGCTAGATTGGCTGGTAGTGCGGCCCTTCACTTGGCCAACAGGTCCTATATGCAGTATGCCTTGGAATGCCTCGAACTAAAGGTATTCAACTGGTGTGTTGCGGTACTTCCAGTGATAAAAGAACAGCTTACCAAGGTGAAAAACGGAAGATCCAAGAACTTTGGCTATGGTTCTATTTTTACCGCTTTCGCCTTGGAGAAGATCCCACTGATGCAGCCACAGTACATTTCACTCGGTCTGCCACCATCAACTAAGCCACAGATGCAGAGATGGGTTGACCTTATGGCCAGACATGCTGGTCAATCACAGGTTTCCTTCTCGGATGCTTTCTTCGAGTGGTTCAACTGTCAGCAGATGGTTTATGCTGAGTGTCCGTATGCTGGGATGGATTTCCGGGGTGACCTAGATTTGGCACTACGGGCTGGTGAGCAGTGGAGTGTCATAGGTAAACATATCTGACCATATCTCTATTTATTGCTTTTATAATTTTCTTGTGCTTTTTTTAAAACTCATGTGCTTATGCAGATATCAGACTAGTGCGATCAGCAGTGCACCTGAGAGCAACAATTGCCGCTCCAGCAGGAGAGGCTACAGGGAGGGCTGTCCTTCTCAATCTGGATGTAGCCAAGACTCTTACAGTGTTGCAGGATCAAATTGAGGGTCTCACCCTTTGTATTCTGGATGCAAGGACCAACGAGCTGCCTTTGAGATTACAGCGACACGCCACTAGAATGTCGAGCCAATGGACTAGGCTCTTACGCATGATTGCACAAGCAGTGACTTGTTATCACTAGCACCATTACACTAGGGTGTCCCCTAGCATTTTGAGTTTTTGGGTCATATGACCGATTTTGTCTTGGACACAGAACACTATGTAAAAACTATAAACAATTATATATATTTTTTATTTTCGGAGCTTTATTTTGGTTAAGTTATATGATCCTGATGCAAATATTGATGAAATGCTTTTCTTTCATAAACGTTGCAAATGTCTATCTAACACATAATTTTCTAATGAATCGGTTAATGTGTTTAAGTTTCTGGAAATGTGTTGATATTGAATAGAATCAAACTACCTTTCCAAAATCTTGACCCTTAGGAACATATGATAGATAGTTGGATTCTGCACGGAACAGATGCTGGTAAGTTGTAGAATGACGAGTTGTGAGTCTATCCTGATGACAGGTCGGTGTATGCCATGCTCGATGGCATCAGAGAGGAGCTCTATCAATGCGTTGTATTCAGCGATGTTGTTCGTCGATTGACCAATATATACCCCTCTGAAAGTTACTAACTCACCGCTTGGATCAAGGATGGCCCAGGCTACAGAAGATAGATTTTGTGAACTACGACTCGCTCCGTCGGTGTATCCAACAAATGACTCCAATAGGTTTTGCGTCTACGACAAATGTAAAAGCGGATTACCTAACCAAAACGATCACTCTTAGTGAAAAAAAAATGTAACAAAAACATATGAAGAGGTTACTATACTGAATCCAACATAGTAACGCTTAAGGTACAACCTCTTTCAGGGTTGCGACAGTGGAATCCCATCATAATCTACTAGCTCGTAAGCTCCTTTTTCTAATACCCACTTAACAATATAGGGGCCCATCCACAAAGACTGTAACTTACCTGCTCCCAATTTATCGGATTCCTAGTCGTAAAGTAAGACCAGGTCACCTTCTGAGAAGACACAGTGTTTGACATTCTTGTCAAACTGCGCGTTGACTCGTTTCTTATGTGCTTCGTTAGCCAATGCAGCATCACGACAAGTTTCATCCAGTTGGATTAATTCCAAGAAACGAGCCTCCTCTTCTAAAGTTCCGGGGAGAAGGTCGACTGCGAGCTTGAGGGACGAGATTTTGCACTGAACTGGTAAGATTGCTTCCAGGCCATACACCAGCTGAAAGGGTGTAAACCCAGTTGCATTTCTCACCGATGTTTGGTATGCCCACAAGGTTGAGTACAAGATTAGGTGCCAACTCCGTTTATGGACTCCAATCATCCTTTGCAGCATGCGTTTCAGGACTTTGTTGATTGCCTCAACTTGCCTGTTAGCTTGTGGAAAATACAGAGTAGAGCTGTCGTGGGACAGTCCTAATTTTGAAACCAACTCGACCATCATGTGATTGCGGAAATGTGATCCATGATCTGTGACTATAGCTTGTGGAACACCGAATCTGGAGACTACATGATTGAAAAAGAAAAGAGCAGTCCTTTCGCTGCTGTTGTTTGAGGTAGGCATCGCGTCGGCCCATTTCGTAAAATAGTCAATTGCGACTATGATATGCCCATGCCCCTCATCCGAGGTGGGGTTACATGTCATGAAATTTGTGCCCCATTTGGCGAATGGCCCAACAGTGACTACTGGCTACAGAGGTGCGGGCGGTATTCTAGTTTTGCGATCGAAGATTTGACAAGCATGGCAACTTCTGACTGTAGTTATGCAATCCTTGAACATTTTTGGCCAGAAGTATCCTGCTCATAAAATCTTTTGTGCCGTAGCATAACCAGATTGCTACCCCCCACACATGCCTAAAGGAAAATCATTCAGGACTTTTTCGACCTCCTCATGGGTGAGGCACCTTTGCAGAACTGTATCAATACCACGACGGTAAAGTGTATCACCAACGATCATGTAGTCTTTTGCTTGGTATCAAGTACGTCGTTGTTCTGAGTGAGAGGTATTAGACCTATATGTTTGGGTCTGGAGATAGATGATTATATCTCCATACCACGGACCGCTTGAAGATATCAGAAACAAAGATTCATCCACAATTGTTTCTTTAGATGTTGAATCGTTGGACGACGATGGGAAGTCACATAGTAACTCTGCAAAAGCCAAGGCTTTCTCTGATTTGGATTTTACGAATTCCATATCAAACTCTTTCAAAATTGCTATCGATGTCGAATATTTTCCCCCAAGCAACTGTCGCAACAAGATGTAAGTCATGGGGTTGCAATATGACAAAATGGTAGTTTTTTGAAAGAGGACATAGTGTTGAAATCTTTGTACTGCTTGAACAGCTGTGAGAGCTAGCTTTTCAACATAGGAGTACTTGCTTTCTGTATCATTTAAGTTTCGACTTAAATAATATACAGGATGTTCGATTCCATTGTCTTCTTGAACTAAAACCATTGCGATGGTCGTATCTGTTGTAGCCAGATATAGGTTAAATTCTTTTTGATAATCAAGAGCATACATTAATGATGCTTTAATTAGGGATTCCTTTAGAGAATCAAAGTAAGCTTGTGCAACCTGATCCCAGTTGAAGGGTACTTATTTTTTCAATAGATGCATATAACCTTTAGCAATTTCGGCATAATTTAGAATGAACCTCCTTGAAAAGTTTGCTTTCCCTTGGAGTCTCTGAATCTGAAGCAAATTTGAAGGTGGAGGCAGATCGATGATTGCCTGAACCTTACACGGGTCAAGGCAAATCCTGTCCTTCGAAACTACAAATCCAAGTAAACAACCAGAACCGACACAAAACACACACTTATGCGGATTGAGTCATATCTTTTAGTGTCGGCAACGTAGAAATATTGCTCTCAAATTCTGTCAATGATCGGTCTGCTTTCGCGAATGAGCCGAAAGATCGTCGAGGTATCATTGAACGATGTTCTTGATGTCATGGAAGGCATAATTCATTGCCCTCTGAAAGGTTGCCCCTGCATTCTTTAAACCAAAAGGTAGCTTTTGGTATGTGAATGTGCCCCACGGACAAATAAATGTAGTCTTTGACTGGTCCTGTGGGCGGATATTTATTTGATTATACCCGGAGAATCCATCCATAAATGAAAAGATTTCGCATCCGGCGCATTCATCAATTATCTGGTCAATAAAGGGTGTAGGGTAGTTGTCCTTTGGACAAGTTTGATTTAAATCCCTATAATCGACACACACTCTAATCGTTCCTTGTTTTTTCATCACAGGAACAATGTTCGATACCCAATCGGTCAGAGGAACTGGGTAAATGAAACCAACATGGAGAAGTTTTTCAACTTCTGCCTTGATGGCAATGTCTTTCTTCAGGTGAACCTGCCAAAGCCGTTGTCGTACTAGTTTGACATCTCGATACATCTTAATTTCGTGTTCAACTATGCTCGAGTCAATGCCTGGCATTTCTTCATATGACCATGCAAAGACATCTCTGAACTCGTGAAAGAGAGCGTAATATACTTCCAATTCTAAAGAAGAACAAGATTTTCCGACATGAATATTCTCTACAACATCTGGTTTTGTCGAGATATTTATGGCGATAGTTTCTTCAATATTGGACAGGTTTCACTCGGAATCCACCGTATTTATAGTATTTGATAGAATATAAAAAATTGAAGGATGATTAGGGTCGCTGGAGAAATCTTTGTTGAAATCCAGAAGATGGGAATGATGGTGGTAATATTCCCATGGTGCCCCCTCTATCATCATTGACTGAACAATTCCTTCGTCTGTAGAATGTACATGCAACCAAGGATCTGAAGAGGTACCATATTCCTTAGACCTATCTATCTAAACGCTCGATGAGCGTTGATTTGGGTCTACCTCCCATGACGAAAACATTGATTGCTACAATATTTCTATTGGGCTTGGAGGCAATACCTGGTGATGATCCATGCTAACATCGTGTTCAGACATCTTCTGAATAGAAGATACCATATTGCAGGTTCCCACCGTGGCCACTTCTGCCAGATTGTTTGGAGGTAGTAGGGAAAAAATACCCATCAATGTAGGGTCTTTTAGTAGGCCTACTCCGATATTTTGAAGCAACTGAGAGCTTCCGTGGATCATCGGAATGCTTCCCGTAACTTGTGAACTGTTGGGGAGAAAGTTTTGTTGGTCGACGATTGTAATCCCTCCTTGAAAAGGAAATGAAATATTTCTGAAGTATGTCAACACAATAGCAGCCATAGCATAAATCCAGGGCCTTCCCAGTAGGATGTTGTAATCGAGGTTTCCATTAATAACTTCAACATCAATTTCTATTGTTTTGCCCTCGAGTTTGACTTGCAACTTACATAAAATCCCGTATGGAGTGTATGTTCGTCCCTTGAATGCTTTTAACGTCATTGATGATCGCGACAAGGGTGGTGAGCCTAAAGTTTTCCAGCAACTCATAATACATGTAGATGCCCCCTCATCAATAATTGTTTGATGAACAGTTTTGTTGAGGGCTTTCACTTGAATGAGGAAAACGAGTTGAGCTGGTAACTCAGGTTCATATCCTTTATGATTAAAGGCCACAAGATTGGAATCCGCTGGGTCAATCCCACCTATTGCTGATAATAGAGCTTGCTTCTGGGAGGGGCAATTTCGCAGTACCTCAAGTGTCGACATAGCGGATGGCGATTGGGCCAGGTCCTCTACTATATTATAATTTTGTGTTTCTCTGGCACAAGGATTAAATGTCAATTTTTGTACTACTCACTTTGGCGGCTTTACCATTAACTCAGGAATGATGGGTGGCACAACCTCAGTCGAAGTTGTTGTCGAACTACTAGATTGATCAGTATCCTTGTTGTTCGACAGCTGTGGATTCTCGTAATCTTTATTCCTTGTTGATATCAAAGCATCATTTTGTTGTTTTGAAATGGACAACATAAGCACTTGGGATGGGGAAGCATTGTCACTAGCAACCAGATTGGTTCCTAGGTTTGGAAATGGATCAGTCAATACCGCTGAGGTTTTTGAATTCTTAAAGAACTTCTTAAGCTTAGCTTTATGTGGACAATCTTTCGTCCAATGATCCTCATCGCATATAAAGCATGGATGACTGGGTTTCCTTTCTCCAAAAGGGTTTGCAGAAGATTTTTTAGGAGACGAATCATCCTTTTTCTTCTTTTTGCTTTTCCCTTTCTTCTTTCCCCTTGGTTGCTTTGGTTCTTTGTCCTTGTCGGTTAACACGGCATTAACTTCTGAGGCAATAAGTTATTCATTTGCATTTTGACCGGAAACCATGCGGGCTTTCTTAGATGTAGCCTTTGCAGTTTTCGTGCTCGTCGTACCTATCACGCCATCACCGGCATGGTAGTCTTTGTTTGATTTAGGAGGAGGAGTAACGGAAAACTCTAGTCTGGGAGCATCAGGGATTTTGTCGTAGAGCATGCCAGACTAAGTATAGATCAAGCCTTGATATTGCGCACGAGCAATGACTTGCTCTTTAGTGACAACTCCTCCCTTTGCCACATCTTCTGTAATAGAAGGTAACAATGACTTAATAAACCATTCAGCTAGCAGCTGATCAGGAACATATGTTTTTACCATTCTACGATGACGTCACGACTCATGAATATGATCAGATATGTGAGTGGTTTTCGTTTGCTTGAAATTGGTAAGAAGCTTCATTCATGTTTCGTACCTTATGGGTAACTGAAAATGGGTTAAAAAGGTGGTGGCAAGGGCGCTAAAGTTATTGAATGAAGCTCTAGGCAATTCGATGTACCATTTTGTTGCCGGACTAGTTAACATTCGCTGAAAAAGGCAAAGCCTAATCGAATCATCATTGAGAGTGTTGGACGAACACCACAGATGAAAGGTAATCACATGATTCGACGGATCTTCACCCGGATTTCCATTGAATTTCGGAATATCTGACAGAAGTTTATGAGGAATCACCGGCCACCAAGGGGCATAAGCAATTGGATCATTTGTTAGCCGATTTAGATCTGGTAACTCTAAGGTCACCACGAAGGGAAACTGTTGATTCAGGTTCACCGAAGCATATCCAAGACTAGATGGAATTTCATGAGTAGTGGGTCTTTGCATACCAGCATAATGTATTTAATGCTAATAAATTTGATAAGGTTGATGGGCATAACCATTATGATAAGGTTGACCATTTTGAATATACGGCTACCCATTACCTGTAAAGCTTTGTTGCTCAGGTCCTCAGTAAGCTTGTTGGAATTGCGGTTGTTGATATTGCACCAGCCATGGTTGTGAGACCATTTGTTGTTGACCAATACTAGATGTTTGACCAAGATGAGGGGTAATAGTACCCGTTTGAGCCTGGGTCGCTCCAGTTAAGGAGCCACTAATCGATTATTGTGGTTGTGTCATGGAGACAAGAGGTCGTTCTATTACAACTTGAGAAACTTGAGGTTGGCATACAACAGGAAACGCTTGTATTTGTGACATCGTCACAATAGCCAGTGTAGTGGGGATATTCGACACAGGTAGACTTGGTTGCATCGAGTATACAACTCTTGGTTGTTGAGGCATTATTGGCACCGAACCACTGGATGTAATTCCATCATGACCCAAATTCTATTGTGAACTCTCGTATGGTTGTTCTCCTGGAGGGAACAATGAAAGGGCATACTGCCCCCCATACGGCGGAAATCCAGTGCTCAAAGGAAGGATTGGCCTTTGGAGACCAGACTGCCCAAATTGATACTGTTGCGAAGGATCAATTTGCTGAGACTCAACATAAGAAATTCCAGATACTATTTCGGATGAACAAACGAGAACAGACCATACTATCAAAACAATCCCTGGGTGGACTCCATCTAGTGGTTGAGAGCTAGTTGGGACAGATGATACACCAACGAACATTGTTGCAGTAGCAGCAGGAGGTTATACTGCTACTGTGTTAGATGACATAGTCTTAGATGTCGATGGTTGTTCAGACATATCGAGTCTATCCAAAAGATTTCCTAGCAATTCTACAGGAACTTGCGATGAAGGGAGACTAACTTCTGACGTAGAAGGATATAGGGTGATCCTAGTTCCAAAATGCAATGGAGTACTAGATGGAAGATCCTCCACAATCGCTTCTATAGCAATCAATCTAGGTGGGAGAGGAATATCGTCAGGTCCGTAAAATATTTTTGGTGCTGAAGAAGGTATAAAATCTGCAGCGACAGATGCTGGAGGGGTAACGCCTTCCGAATCGGCCCTAGATGGAGCCGGTTCAAGAATAGAAGTGTTTACCGTTACACTAGGATCAGTTCCAATGTCCTCTTGTGACTGCAGAACTTCTTCTGTAAAGGCAGGGATACCAGAAATGGTTGGAGTAACTAGAGTCTCTGAGGATGTTGAAACACAAGTTTCAATCAAATTAGGAGACTTTGACCTAGTTAAATGAGTTCGCTTGGCCCGGAATGGTTTTGCTTCCAGAGTCAAAGACGGTTGACTCAATAGTCTCTGCGAACGACAAGGTTTCGATTGACTTTCTTCCACAATTGTGGATTACTTGATCAACTCAAAATAAAAGGGGAATATGTGATTCCGAATTAAATGAATTTTAGATGCTTTGACACAACTTTCTTTTTCAATTTTTAAGAGTCGAGAAAAATCTAAAGATGACTCTAGTCGCCTTCTATTTTTAATGAGCCTAAATTGACAAGTGCTCAGACGGACCCTTTCTTTTAAGGAGTCTGAAAAGGAACGAAAGGGACTACTCTGGAAGTCTAGACAGAGGGATTACCAAACCAATCGAAAAACTACAGAATAATTTTTACGGTACGGCATTCAATCTTCCCTAATGTTGTGTTCAGTGCATTGCGATCGATAGGGCGACAGACACGACTTCCTAAGGATAAAGGATATAGCCTATTGTGGTCTCCCAATATATACTCGACGGTACGTGGGAGCACAAGTCCATACTGGCACTTGTCGTCTCAAAGAGGAGGAATCACCCAACCTATGATGAAAGTGATATTTACAAGGCTTTACGATGCCGGAATATGTCTCTAGCCTAGACTTCTAAATGTTGTGCGTTAGGTTCCAAAGCGTTTTTATGTTCATTGAATTTATTTTATAGTTGATCTTTCTTAAGAAGTTTTCCTTTAAGGTTCACCTCATGATGTAGATATACAACTCCTAAATATGCAATCTAAGATGATAAACAGTTGTTTACTCTTCTTTTTGCAATCAAAATCCTAGCTAATAAGGAAAGAGAAGCGAGATTCTTTCAACATAGAGCAGAGAGCACACACTAGATGCACTGTCCTAAATCAAAATCAACAAGTAGTCTAAAGGTAAATGCACATGCATGTATTTGTTTTCCGCTTTCTTAATGTATGAATGACAAAAAGAATTCTAAGTACAAATCTGAATTATCTTTTCTTTCAAAGCGACAGTACTAACAACTTTCTCTTCAAAATACGAAATGAAGACAAGGACGACACTTTGCGATTTTGAATTGAAAACTTCTTTCGACACTTGAAATACTATTAATTCAAATCAAATACAAGAGTAACAGTTTAATCGACCATCAAGAAGAGTAGGATTCTTTTCTTTGACTAAAAATGACACTTGCGACACTTCCAAATCAAAAGACAACAGTTCGATTAAGCTACTTCTTTGTAAAGGAGAACTTTAAATGGCTAAAAATACATAAAAACATTCACAATTCTTTGTACAATGGAGGCTGAATAATGCAAAGGAAGGGAGTTTCAATAGTGGTATACTGATCACAGACAATAAAACTCCTAAATAAAGCTAAAGAGAATGAAGAAAAACCAAAATCTAGAGACAGAAACAGTCTTATCTGATCATCGCACCTGTAACACATGGAAACATGGATGCATCTTACCTACTGCACATGGGAGGTGTGATGCATCCAGACTGTCAAAAGGAGACAATGCGATGGTCCAAGGACGAGACTTAAACTTGGTTTTTGGTTACAATTTGTAGCTTATTTCAGGGATTTAGGCTGAGCTAATGATAGTCAGTAAATACAAAGCATAGGGGCTGATCTAATGAGGTTACTTGAGCCACCACCAGGCCAATTAGGATGTTTGCAAATCAATTGTTCAGTTTATAAACAAAACCCGGAGATAGACTGAATCAGCATTGATCTACTTTGCACTTGCATAGAAAATGCAATTCGAAGGCTAGCTGGATTAACTTCAGGCTCCGTCTGTAGTTTATAAAGAAAACAAATATAAACAAGCAAACAAGCTATTCTCTCCCCAGTGGAGTTGCCAATTTGTTATCGAGAAATCTAGTGTCCATTTAGAGTTGCTAGTCCCACAAAGATGGGTAGCTATCTTAGAAACAAACAAACTAAAGTTACTTATGTTTTCCTTTATGAGAAGTAGATGAGAGAGAAGCAGAGAGTACCAACCTCAGTCTTTCACTTGGATCCTTGCTTATTTCCTCTCCCATTTGGTAGATCTTTTCCACTCCTACCTCACTTGTCCTGCTTCAAAGAACACCTGTAGAGTCAAAGCAACATAATACCATCAAAGCATAGAGATCTACAATCATAAGCAATATAGGATCATATATATATTGGCCACACAAATGCATATATCAACTCAAACATACAAGAATGTGGAGGAAAACTCAAATAGCTTTATTGATAGAAAGAGTAGAAGAGATTATTACAACCCATTGACCTGACCCAGCATCATCCTCCCAGCATGAAAGCCCTTCTTCACCTCATGAAAAGCTTAGATCACCCAACACTATGATGTTCCACAAAGAAACCAACAGCACTTCCTTACAAAATACAAGATTCCAGCCTTTGGATATCTGGGATGAGGGATCCATATATAGATGTTTGCAAGTGGGTGAGTCAGCTTCTGGGATTTTGATTAGTGTCCTCTCTCTGATAGTTCTTAGTTCCACTTGGAGATTTATGATCTCTTACTCATCCCTGGGTGAATTTAGAGAGGAAAATGTCAAATGGGCAGTTTCTAGAAGATTCTCTGGGTTTCCATCTAGCCAACTGCTTCTGCCATTTGTCTATTGTCGCTCATCGCACCCCACAGAAGGGTTTTTCAGTATGCATCACACTTTTTGCATGTGGCAGGTGAGATGCATCACACCCTTAGCACTGAGGAGTCTGTATGGTCCAGTTTTGACCAGTCTTGAGCAGTTTTTCATCGAGAACTTCTGGGAGATGATGTAATCAGCTAACCTTGCTCCTTTAGGGTATGAAACAAAACTTTTAGGGTCTTATAAGCCCTTGTTTTATGGACATATGAGATTGGGGTTACAGTGCCCAAATATGTCTATACAGGACATAATGCAATATCTTCCTCATATGAGCTCGGTTTTGAGTGAAACAAGTTGCGTTGCGGTTGTATCACCAAGATGGACGCATTCGTCCAGGTTTTGAGAAATTATAAGAACTTTGATTTTTGAGCTAAATAATGAGCACCTAATAAACTATGTACCCTTCCTTGCCTGGGACTAACTCTGTGGTTGGAGGTGGTGGAGACCGAATGGTGACCTATGGTGCACTGCGTATCAGGTCAACATCTTCATCCTATGGTTCCAATTCCAACTCCATGTCTACAACTTAAATCAAGTCTTTAATCTACTGAGAAAGCTCCTGATCCTACATCTATTCGCTCTCCCCCTTTGTTGTCGGTTGGTTCTGTTGTTGCCCTTCAACTTAAATCAAAGTTGTTTCTGCTGAAATTGTGCATTTCCTTCCTTCTTCTTCCTGCTTTTGCTTCTCCTCCTATTATTTGTATCCTCTACTCTATTTTTCTTCTACCACCAAAGTTGTCTGCATGAAGATTGGATCTAGTTTCATCTTGTAGCTTTGTTCCCCCTCTATATTTTCTGCAACCTTTCTCTTCCCCTTATCTTGTATCAGGTTGCTTCCTTTTGTTGCTGCTAGAATTGTTGCCATGTTGGTGTTGACTCATTTTCTATAAACAATTGAGTGTCCACATAAATTGGAAAGTTAGTTGGCACTTGCTCAATTGCTTCCCCATTACTTATTTTAGTGGTCTCTCTTGAAGTATCTCCCTTTGGTGCCATGGTAAAAATGATTGTTGGAGAGAAGTGCTTCACAAATGTGGTACCTGTGGGATAAAAGGACACTCATGGAAAGAAAACATTAGCTTCAGAAAATATACCTTCAAAGCATGATCAAGCAAAAACTAAGAATCTGATGGGAAGGATTGGGCAATTTTCATTGCCAAGAGGGACCGGTTACCTATGGGAACTACGCACTGTATAGTCCCAACAACCAAGGATGAAGCTTGAGGCTTGCAACTCCGCAATGCGTAGTCCTAGTCTAGGAGAAGACTAGGAGAGAATGTACATTGCACAGTCTCAATGTCCAAGCTGACAAGAAAACCCCTGGAATTGCACAATTGGAGCTAGCTTGTACTGCACACTACGCAGTTCCAGTGGCCAATATTATCATTTGGGCCTTAGCATTATGCAATGCTCAGCTAGTCAAGGAAGAATTTGATCAAGGGAAGTGCATATTTTCCCAAGGGAAGTGTGAAAAACAAGTAGATCATAACTGATGGCATGAGATTGAATGTAGACCTAACTAAGTGTGAATGAATCATGATAGATCAAGTGCATAAACTAAATGATCAAGAAGAGAATCAAATTAGTAAGGAGAGTCACCATAACATCGACCATTGGTGCAAAAAAAAGAAACCGATGTGATACTTGTGAAAGGAAAATGATAACTTGAAACAACACTTCTACAAGTTAGAACAAGTTGAAATTCATCTTACAGCTTTGTTCTCCCTTTGTACTATCTGCAACCTTTCTCTTTCCCTTATCTTGTATGGGTTTTCTACCTTGTGCTACTACTAGAATTGTTTCCATGTTAGTGTTGTCTTCTTTTTTATAAACAATTGAGTGTCAACATATATTGGCGAGTTAGTTGGCGCTTGCTCAACTACTTCCCCATTACTACTTTCAGTGGTCTCTCTTGAAGAAACTCTCTTTGGTGCCATGGTAACAACGATTGTTGGAGAGAAGTGCCTCACAAGTGTAGTACCTGTGGGACACAAGGAAACCCATGGAAAGCAAATATTAGCTTCAGAAAATATACCTTCAAATCATGATCAATTAGCAAACCGAGAATTTGATGGGAAGGATTGTGCAATTTTCATTGGCAAGAGGGATTGGTTGAATGTGGGAACTATGCACTGCATATTCCCAATAGCCAAGGATGAAGCTTGAGGCTTGGGACTACGCAATGCACAGTCCCATCCTGGACAAAGATTGGGAGAGATTGCACATTGTGTAGTCTTAGTGTCTAAGGTGACATGCTGACCCCTGGAAATGTGCATGTGCAGTTGGATCTAACCTATACTATGCACTACATATTTCCATCTGTCAAGCTTGAGATTTGTGCCTTAGAATTACACAGTGCCCAATTGGGTAAGGAAAAAATTTGTCGAGGGAAGTGTTGATCTGCCTAAGGGAATTGTGAAAAATGAGCATATCATAAGTGATGGTGTGAGCTTGAGTGCAGATCTGACTAAGTGTGAATGAATCATGATAAATGAAAGGTGCAAAACAAAGAAAATGATGCGACACTTGTGAAAGGAAAACGATAACTTGAAATAACACTTATACAAGTTAAAACAAATTGAAATGCCAGTAAACATGAAGAGAAATAATCAAAACAACACTCACACAAGCGAAATGATGAAAAGCAATAAGAAAGATGGTAAAAGGAAATAATAGCAAAACTCACCCAGAAAATTGACAATGATCCCACCGAAGGTTCCTTTATTTCTTCAAGAATGCTAGGGCTCCAAGATCGAATGCTCAAATGAACTCTAGAGGTATCGATTAACTAGATTTGAGCAAATGAGGTTTTATGATGCACATTCCTGATATCAAGGACAAAAGAGACGCTTGGCAAAAACTTCTAAAAATAGCAATGTTCCACCTTCGGGAAACTAATAATAGATCCCTACTTCCTAGGGATGTTTTTTTCCCTTTATTTTTATTTCTTTTCTAGGGGAAACTTGCCATGCACATTGTCGAGAAAGTTTGTGCAGCTCTGGGGAACTGGGAAACTTTCTGATGTATTGTGCGCTGCGCAGTTTCTGTTCTTAGTGAGGGTTACACAGTTTCTCAGCTCGATGTTGGGATGCCTTCCATGATCACACAATTTTTTAGCTCGAGGTTGACTGTCAGTTCAATCTACACAATTCTGATCATCAAGGCTAACTTCCTGCCATCAGTGCACAGTTTCTGAGCTCAAGGCTAACTACCAGTTTAAACTACGCAATTCCAATCATCAAGGTTGGTTGCCTTCAAGGATTATGCAACCTCTGAAGGCAAGACCAGAACTGTTGTGTGATCAAGTTGGGATATCATCTTGTGACTTATAAGAATCAGCTAAGTGAGCAAACATAAGAGAAAATGAAAATATAAGTCTCATTCAAAGCATTAATACATGGATTAGTGCAAGATGAGCTATTGTATATAAGAGGGGGGGATCCACAATCGAAGCATATGAAAATTTTTGGAGGGTGGTTGTAGTTGCTATAACACTAGCGATACACTAGTATAACTCCAACTCTTTGTATTGACCTTGTTTCATGCAAAACAAGTCTAACTCTTCCAAAAGTATTGTTTAGTTCTTTGATTATCATAGCTTCTTCACTTAACTTGGTTAAAGATGTAGTCCCTACCATTCTCTTCATCGAAAACACACATACCAAGACAATTCAAACTCAGTTGTTTCTATTGGGGATGAGGAGTATATCGATGCACAAGTAGAATATATTGTCAGAGTTTTAGTTTCATTTCTTGTGTTGCTCTGCTACTAGTAGTCTTGGACGGTGCCCTAGCGAAGTCACTTGAAGAACACAAGCACATCTCCACTGCTAGGAAGCTTGGATATTACCCAAAAGGAGTTACTTTCTTCACCTCTCTACACAGGAAGCCCTTCTCTTCTTTCGCCCTTTATTTCATTTTTTCATTTTTCATTTTTCAAAGAACCGTGCATAGGCACTTATTTATTTCATGAGGCAAAAGAGGGATCCCGACTTATTGAGAGCATAAGAGGTTGTGCCTTTAGAGAAGGATATTTATATATACCTCTGACATACTTGTTAAGTTTTTCCCCTCTCCTTACTCTACTTGTCTTAGCCAACAAGGGTTAACCAAAAATAGAAGACAAATTAGAGTAGGCAGTACTAGTTGAAAGTGCAAGCATTGTGATTTCACCATGACTCTCTCCAAAAGAAACGTATTTTTCATCAGGGTATCATCGACTAAAATAAATGCAAGATTCACATAAAGAGATGGAATAGGTAGATAACCAAGCGTTGATAGCAGTACAACTTCCTCTTGGACTTCACCTAGCTTGCCTAGAAGCCAAACACAGTTTCATGCGGAAACTAACCCACGGCTAAAAATAAAATAAACTAAAGGAAATAAGTGAAGCAAATGAAATGAAGAAAAGTGAAGCAAATCAAAGAACCAACAAAGAAAAGAAAAAATACTCCTTCTCCTAACCTAAATAGAATATAGGCCAGACTTACATAAGGTGATATTTCCAATGTGGCCATCAGCACATTGGTTGGCCTATATAAGCGAGGGAATGCATGTCAATAAATATATACAAGCATACCAACAAGAGAGAAAGATAAGTCAATACAAACCAAAACGTTCGAATTTTGAATGCACCCACAGAAAAGTAAAAATGAAAAGTGCATGAAAGGCACTCTACAGATTTACCATGGTGTTCAAACACATTGTGAGCTGAAGAAAAGTGGGCACACACTTTCATATTGTGAAGGCAAGTGAACATGAAGAAAGAAGAAATTTTTTATTTTGCAATAGTGCTCACCACATACAAATCCTCCAATAACTGAGTGACAGGATCGTGTAATACAGATGGAGGGTCCGACAATTGTAAGATATATTTATTTTTAATGTGTGCTAGAGCGATGAGGAGCCTCAGAAGATTCAACAATATTTTGATCAGAAGCGGAACTGAACTCAAGATTGTGAAAACCTGACATAACCATCAGCTCGAGCTAAAGTGCCTTGACATCTTAGGGAAGTTCCAATTCAGGGAAGTTCCAACTCATCAGAAGGTAGATCATCACAGATTGATGGCTGGGAAATATTAAAAACAAAAAAATCGAAATCGTGATAGAATGAATCAATGAAGAGGTCACGAAATCCATGATCAGAAAGTTCAATATCACAAAAGGAGGCATCCTCATGATCTGATGATTCGAAAAGAGGGGAAGATGAAAAACAATAAGTTTCACCCTCTAAGTTTTCAAAAATATGAGATGAGGGATTAGGAAGATCAAGAGTAGAAGATTCATCCTCTCTACATCTAGATGAAAAAATGACATCACACATGTTCTATGAATGATCAAAAGTAGTAACATCACCAAGAACTAATTTTTCACAAGATTCAACAGAAATGACAGAATTGTGGAAAATGCAAAATAATGAAGTGGAAGAGGTGCAGACAGAAGGAGGTCATCCTTCACCATAGATTCCTATTCAAACTCCCACACATACTCATCAAAAATGATATTGCAAGTTGGCTATTAAACACCAACTCCATCTAGAACTTGATCCTTGTGAACATCACAAGAGAGATTTGAAAATGGTGAACACAACATACCAAAATCAAGAGGATCAGAGGGACCAAAGGATGGAGGAAAAGGAGATAACATTTCAACACAACCATCAAAGTCGCGGCCCAACTCTGCGCTAAAATTTTGAGTAAGTGGGGTAGGAGGAGATGGTGGTCGATCAACAGGTGAATTCTCAATTTGTCCCACCTTGACCTACGGAGCTAGATTTCTTTGATGAGAAGGGGATGGGCCTTTTCTACCAAGTTAGTGAGTCACTACTGGAGGTCCTTTTTACGCTACTGCGCTGCCATTTTTTCTAGTACAGCCTTGGCTAGGGCACACCATTCTGGGGGCCATGTTGCTAACACGACATAAATAGCATCGTTTATTGCCATGAATGGTAACGTGACCCATTTTTTCTTCGGATCCTTCCGTGCTCGGATATATACGTTATGCATGTCTGCTTTGAACTCAGTCGTGCTTTGCAAAGTGTTGTAGATTGTTGGAGACATTCGTGGTCTGCAAGCGATCCATGTCTAGATAGTACGCTCCATGAAGCTCCAAAAAACCCTGATGTCAGAAGCCCTCGCTGCGTCCTTTGTAGCCCAAACCGTGCTCGGGTTCTCACCATGGTACTCATGGAAACCTTGGTAGGCGAGTGTTTGCTGGTCGTGACTAGTTCCAATCTCAATTGTCCCAATGCCATCCAGAGATTATTAGATGAACATGTAATTTTGAATGAGTCCCTTCCCTCCACTTCCAGCTTATTAACATTGTTTAGGCAGTAGATCGTTTCGTATATAGCTCAAAACTTTCATCTTAATGGTCTGCCGCCCATTCCTCCCTGACTTAACTTGACTTTCTTATCAGGAATAGTGATTTTAATGGTCATTACTTGAGTTTTTTATGCAGCAACGTCATCACCCATGCGTTGTCGCGATGTTGTGGACCAAATGACTCTGTAGAGAACCTTTTTGCCATGTTGGCCTCCCGCAGACTCGTTTATAGTCTCGCGCCCTCTTTCAACTACTTGGGGTGCTGCGACTATGCTTCCTACAACTAGTCAAGTGGTCGCACCTGTCATGCAGAAAGAGTTATGTTTGTGGACAAACCTAACCTCCCTAGGAGTCTAAGACTCTCTAGTGACAAACAAACCAAACAAGAGCAATCCTTCTCTAAATACACGTTATTCTATGGGAGATCAAGTGTTTTTCGATCTTACCTTAGGTCCAACGCTTGTTGTAGCAGTCCAGCCTTGCTGATCCAGATGAGCTCCTCCTTCACTTTAAGACCTGCATACACTAACAAAGCAAACGATTACATAACACCTGAATAATCCATAAAACAAAGCATATTCATCACATATGACCAAGGAGTACATGAAATAATTCATTAACAAATCATTGAGAAGAATGGACTTATTTGTATTAAGTAATCAAAAAAGGAACCATTACAACCTGAGCCTTGGTGTTGTGCAAGCTCCTCCCAGGGTCCAGCAAGAGATTTCCTCTACTTTGACAAGCTCACCCACTCCCAATATGGCAACAAGGAAGGATAGTGATCTCTCCTCACAAGTCAACAATGGAAGTCCTAATTCCAGCAGCATTACCCTTTAGAATGTTCAGCTTTCAACCTCCCCTCCTTTGGCCCCATGCCTGTATTTATAATATTCTAGAGGAGGTTATTCAGTTCCAACATCAATGGGATACTCCCTCTTTTGGATGGGGTAGCTCTCTCGTTGATGGGATAAGCTCCTCTATCATAGGGATGCATGAACCATCTGGAGGTGCTCAATACACGTCAAAAACTCTTCTAGAAGGCTCTAGAAGTGACCACAATTAACTTTTTAAAGATGAAACTCGCGCCTTTTGACCTTTACAGGGTACGCACCCAACCTTTAGCTTACAGAGCGTACAAGTACGCAGGTACAGTGTATTTGGAGTGCGTACACGCAGGCAAGGTAGAGAGAACCTGCGTACCCAGAGATAAACATGTTTTTAAGTGACTTTCTCTCTTTTTGAAGTTTTGACATGAAGAGCAGAGGTATGGGGCTTGACAAGGAGGACAATATGGCTATTGATGGGGCCATATTAACTGCAGATAGTCATGGTGACAAATTTCAATGTAACAGGAACCTGCCATTAACAAGGTTCCCTAGGGAATCTCCATCAATTGTTTCCAGGAGATAGGTATTGTTATCCAAAACTTCTTGCACTCGAAATAGGCCAATACAAATATTATCAAAATTTTCATGCTTGCCGTTATCGACTCAGATTGAATCCCATTTCAATACCAAATCTCTAGTTCGCAAGTCTCATTTCTTTGCTATTTTGTCAAATATAGCTTTCATTTTCTACTAGTGGGCTTCAACTTTACTCAAGGCTTCTTCTCTTTGCTATTGAACTTCTATCATCTAATAGAGCCTCCTATCCATTAGGCTAATATCTAGTCCCTTATCTTGTAGCATCTTCAAGACTGGAAAGGTAAGGTTCATAGGAAAGATGAAATCCATCTCATACACCAACTGATACGATGAGGTACCCATAGCTCTTTTAGTACTGATCGTGTATGCCCATAGTGCATATTTGAGATTTGCATCCCAAATCTTTTCATTATTTTCCAACATTATCCTAATGACCCTTATCAGATTATTGTTTGATGATTCTGCCAATCCATTTCCTTGAGGCTAGTATGTTGTGGAATGTACCAACTCTATGTTGTAATATTAACACAACTGCATCATCCTAAAATATTTGAATGCTTGATAAGTATCTATAACTATCCTTCTAGGGCATCTAAATCCAGGGAGAATGTTATCATCTAGGAATTTTATGAAGACCTTCTCATCATCCTTGCAAGTCATAATGGATTCTACCCACTAAGTGAAGTAGTAAATAGTCGTGATAATGTATTTTTGTTTCCCACTTGAGTTCAAATGTATCCCTCCAAAGAGATCCAATCCCCACTATTTAAAAGGATATTAAACTTTGATTGGTTTCAATGGTTGGGACAAAAGCTTCTATTTCCCTACAAACATTTGACATTCAAGGCAAACTCAAACAAGAGAATTTGTATATTTGAATAGGGAAGGCCAATAATACCCTCCTTACATGATTTTATAGACAATTACCTTTTAGGCTTGATGTCCTCCACACACACATCGATGGAAATTTGAGATGATATCGTGTAATCCATCTTCAATGATGCAATTAAGCAGGATTCCAGTAGGATATTTCCAATATAATCCTTTGTCCAAAATGCAGCACTTGATTGCCTTTAATTTTAGAGACATACATTTGGCTTTATGAATTTCAAGCGAGCATTTCAAATTCTGTAAGAAGAACATCATATCTTGATACAGGGGAGAATATTGGAATCTTGGGAGGAACTTAGGAATGGTTCTTATGTATTCCTTTCATCCGGTGGGAAGTGTTCTTGTGGATTCCTTCCATTCGGTGGGAAGGGTTCTTGCAGATTATTTCCTATTGGAATGAGAAGTTCTTATGGATTCTCTCATCTAGGATTAAGAGGTTATTTTGGATTCTCTTTGTATGAAGAAGAAATTTATTTTGGATTATCCTTTCCACAAATATTGCAAATATCTTCATTAGTGCACATTTTCAGTGTAGCATCATTAGACGCGATGAGTAATTTAGCTAATCATTGGCCCTTGAAAAGCCTTGTGGTCATGATTTCTAGGTCATGCTCTTGTAGCTTTGCTATCCATTTTCCTTGTCTTCCATCACTATCAGGTTACGTGAGGATTTCTTTTACTGTTGTGGATGGCACATATATTATTACTTTGGAGTGTAATATATGTTCCCAAAATGCTTTGAATGATTTTACCATAGAATATGCATGTTTCTCCAAAATGGCATACTTTAACTTTGCATCTTTTAAGGCACTGCCAAAAAATGCTATAGGTTGGTCATTCCCTTCTTCATTCTTATGTAACAGCACGGTATCAATAGTCGGTTCGAATACCAAGGAGAAATTTTGGAATTCCTTTTAAAAATAAAGACTTACTAATACTCGAGCTTTCACGATAGATTTATTTATGTTTTCGAATGATTTAAGTGCTTTTAGTGTCCATCTCACATCACTATTATTTTTTATCATGCACATTATATGTTTCAGGAGCTCTGCAAAGTTTGCAATAAACTTGCCCAAGAAGTTGATCTTTCCCAAGAATGATTGCACTTCTTTCTTATTCTAGGGTAAATCGATCTTTGATATAGCTTCTACCCACTCTGAATCAATTATGACACCTTCTTTTGAGACGATATGTCCCAGCAATTCTCCCTCTTGCAGAGGAAATAATGACTTCCTCAGATTCAATGATAAACTGATTTTTTTGCACTTTAGGAAGGTTTGTCTCAGATGATCCAAATTCCCATCATTTAATTTTGAGAAAACAATCATGTCATCCAGATAAATGACTATGAACCTATCTCTCTCACCAACAAATACAATGTACATGGCTCTTTGAAAGGTGGCCCCTGTGTTCACCAGTCCAAAAGAAATTTTTTCATACATGAAGGTGCCCCATGGTGTTATGAATGTGATCTTGTCTTTGTTGTTGAGGTGCATAACTATATTATTATAGCCTGAAAACCCATCCATCATTGATATTTTGGATTCTTTGATAACCTTTTGTAGGAAATGGTCCATCTTGGGGAGTGGATAATTATCCTTCAAAGAACATCAGTTCAGGTCCCTGAAATCCACACAAAGTTTGATATTGCCATTATTTTTCCTTAATAGTACTATATTAGCCACCCATTGTGAGTATATCAATGATACAATGATCTTTACATCCATGATTTTTTCTTATCTCTTTTTCTATTGTTAGCAGCAAAATTGGATTGAACCTTTTGATTTTCTGCATAAAAATATTAGCATTCTCTTTCAACGATATTCTATATTGAATAATAGAAGTATCATAAGCATGAAAAAACATCTTTAAAATTATTAAATAGATCAATATACCTCATTCTACATGTGGGTTGTAAAGACTTGGCAAGTTTTACCTTTTGTGGGTTCTCTTTTATGCCAAGATTTTGTTCTTCAACATTTTCATCTACTGGGAAAAAAATTGGCTCGGTAGGCACGTCGTTGTGGTAAAATATATGTTCTAGTGGGACCAATCCCTTGGGAATGAAATTATTCTTAATTTGGATCAATTCATGACCTCCAATTTGGTTCAAAAAATTGTTACTTTTGTCTCACGAATCTTCATCTTGTTGATCAATTTTATGTGTCTTCCCTTCAAAGTAAATGTTGATAGTTGAAAACTCGTCCAAAAATTCAACAAACCTTCTCAGTTGTTGATCATATTCGAAAACCTTCCAATGACATTTTCTAGAACAAAAATTGTGTACTGCATTTCCACTTCATACTTCAACTTTGGCTCGGGAGGCGGTATAAAAGTACACGCCATTATTGTTCAGGCAACTGCAAGTTAGTTATCTTCTTTGCATTGATGTAATGTTGAAAGTGTCAAAATAATTTTCAACAATGTCCCATATTACATTTCTCTATAATCTCCTTTGAGGGTTTTTAGTGGTATATATGTTTCTTACTAGTAGGACTACTAGCTTTGAATCCCCAAAGGCCACAATGTTTTCAATCCCATTTTTAGGGTTGATTCTAACCATGGAATTAATGCTTCATATTTAGAAACATTATTAGTGGCATTGAATTCTAGTTTAAAGTATATAGATAGATATGTCATTTGGGCAGTATTAGTATGAATCCTACTCATGTTCCTTCCTTGGAGTAAGCTCCATCGAAAAACATTTCCCATACTGACTTTGTCTCATTTGTTTATTCTATCTCAAAAGGGTTGATCCCATCTTAGTTATGGCGTAAGGAGTTACTAACAAACTGTAACAACCCATAGCCTCCTCCACAACATAAAATGATAAGTTATTAGACTTCTTTACATTTCTTATGATGTACAAGAGTTTGGCTTCTCAGTATAGTTTTCGATTTTTCCCCCCAAAATTGGTATGGTTGCATATGATAGGTACATTTGTAAGTTACCATCTAACTTCCCAACCCAAGACCAAGAGATTGACATGACATATGATGCACAGGTATCACCCACTACTATATCCATGACTAAACTCTTGTTTTTTATTTGAGTAAGGGAAATATTTGATGAGACCAAGAAATTTCACCCTTCGAGAATCAAAGGAGTAGAGAATGTGGTATGGCTTAGTGATATCCAAACCTAATTCCACCATGAATAACTTGGGCATGAGCTTGTGAGATCCCCATAAATCTAACATACACTTCTATAATAGACTTTTGTGGACATTCCAGGTGATGTAGAAAGGAGGACTATTCTCATCTTGTTCTTCTAAATAAGGTCTTCAATCCACATGAGGGTGGTCTTCTTGATGTTTAGAGTATCATTGTGGGAAATTTGATTTGAAGGGGTCATAAGTTTCTGTATAAGTGGTTGATATGTTGGTTTTTATGCTAGCTCTAAGAGAGGAATAGGAACTTTTATCTTGCTCAACTCTTGTTCAAGGTTGGAAGGTTGGACTATGCTTCATTTGACCTCTTTGACTAGTTGAGTTGGTAATTGTGGGGGAATATTTTCTCTTAACTTCTCAGGTTCCTAAGTTGAGTTTGGAATTTGATCCTGAATAGTCCTTACTTTCTTGATTGGAAATCCTTACACTTTCATCGAGACTTCTGGATGTGTGGGACTTTTCTCTTGAGTGGGATCGAGATCATGTGATGGTACAGGTGATTGATTCTGACAATTCACACCAGCGAGTCTACCTAGTCTATGTGGCAAGTCATAATTTCTTCTTATTTTCACCATCACGGAGTCAGTAATAATATGATACTAGGATGGTGGGATTTCATAGTCATCGTATGACTCATATATTTCTTGAATTGCAAGAGAGTTTGTGTAGTTATCTCCAATGATGTAGAAGGTGGGATTTTGATCTCCTACCCAATTTCTATGTTCATATTGTATGTACTCTTCATGGGATTCATCGGTTTGTAAGTTGAGATCCCTTCTCACTAGAGGCTATATTGATTGTTCAACAGACCAACACTCTATATTCATCTGTCATGGGTTGAATGACCTACTGATGAAGGGGGGATTACGTCAAGGTAGGTATGGATTCTTACTTATCCCTTTGAACTTGATGTTGGAATTTTGTTTGATGGGTCTTTTTATCAATCTATTGATTTTCTTGATTCACTTTTCATATAAGTCCTTAGTACATATAGGATGATTCGATCCTCTTTTATTTTATTTTTTCCTTTGTCTTTATTTCCTCCAATTTCTATTTAAACATGATTATTCTCATTTGTAACTTCCACTCTTTTCATTTTTTATGTTGTGGTTAAGTTTCCTTCTATCTCAGTTGCTTTTGATTACATGCGGGACAGGTTTCTAGGTCATATTTTTCTAAGAATAATAGAGAACTTTGGTTTGAACGTGGCTGCATAGTTAACCATGGCAGTGATGAGAGTGGGTTTAATTTAATTTGGGATCTTGTTGTATAGTTTATTCAATTATTTTGTGAATTATTCTACATTTTTAGATGGATTCTTTTTCACTGTAGAAATCTTTGTGAGATAGTATTGAAGGTCCTTTTTCTCACCCCACTAAGCGTGGAATGTTCTTCTTAATTCATCCTAGGAGTGTAATGTGTTATCAGGAAGGGTACAAAACCATTTCCGCACATCTCCTTCAAGTGTTTGCATGAAAAATCTCATGAACAAATCCTCGTCTTCTTCCATGAAGTTGTCAGTGAAGTCTTGGAACACGCTGATATGTTCCTCAGTGGTCCCTTTCTTTTCACCACTAGACCTGGGTAACATCTTCAAGTAATTCTCAGGCATGTCATGTACTACCTGAGGTAGAGCCAATGGGTCATATCCCACTACTACCCAAGCCAAGGTTTTATTAGTTTGTTTGGGTAGATTACGGGGTTGACCTTGTCCTGCCATGATGTGCTGCAAGATCACGTCCCTAGTTGCAGATGATATTGGAGTTCTAGATTTTTCCGCAGTTTGTGGAGTTGCATTTTCATATTTATTTCTAGGAATGAGTGGCTTAGAATTTTCGAGTATTGTTTGTGAAGCTATAGTGTTTTTCTGAGTAGCCTCAGAACAAGGTAATACATAAATTACTATTGCAAAAGGGTGGAGATGGAATATCAATTATTTGACTTCCTAAGGATTCAATTTGTAGTGTTTTTTTACATTGGTTTGAGTTTTATACAAAATGATCAGGGTAAAAAATAGGAGGTGTGAGATTCCTGTATGGGTTACTCAGGGTGTGCGTTCTTGATGAAGCCAGAGTACGAACAGGTAGATTATGGAGTGTGTGTTAAGACAATGAATTAAAATCGACACGAGTATATACAATGAATGAAATATGTACAAAGAATGTATTAAAGTTAACGGTTGGTTTGTCATTGTAAAGAGTGATAAGTATGATGATTATGACATATTGGTAAGTGGTGGAGTTTTAGAACAATGGTGTCGCCAAATGGAAACAACATTGAATGATTTCAGATTTTTTCCACCACAAAAATCTTAGTAAATTTCGTTATTCCTAGGGAACTAATTCAACTTGTCCCCAACAACGGCGCCATGAGATGTTGGGGCCCCAGAGTCACACTACGTTCTGTTGTAATGCAAAGCTTGGGAACATCTAAGTGTGTTATATTTGCTGCTACGTTTTTAAGATATTTTATTTAAATCATCATCTATGGCCATATATTTATCCAATATTATTCAACGTGTTTTCATAACCCTTAGCTTTAATGTTATAACTCATTGATTCTTGGCCTAAAGGTGTAGATGACTCGAAATGCTAACAAATAAGATCGTACTTTTGTATTGTTCTTATAGATGTGATGTTGTGAAATGATTGTGTAATCTTGCTTTGAACTTAATTAAATTCACATATTCTAGTAGTAATTCAAAATTCATGTATCTTATTATCTCCTATAAATTGTCACCAAAAAGTAAAATTACACGAGAAATTCATCATAACCATTGAATTAAATTGATATGTAGCTATAAATTTCTTTGTATTAAATGTAGATAACTAAATCCAAATAGATTTAATATCAAAAAAACCTCAAAAATTGACTTATCATTCACATTTAACATTCATCATGTGTTTTCAAACAAATTGCAAAAATTATGCATGAATAATATTCAACTTTAGCTCATATTTGTGTCAAATTAGAATTATGTTTTGGGAATATGGGTTAAGGGAAAAACTATCAGACATTAAATGTATTTTGTTGTGTTGCATTTCCACTGATCCTACGTTGGAGAATTCATAACCCTTGGGTTTTCATGAAGAGTTTAAAATATGGAAGATGGATGAAAAATAAAGAATAGATCCTAATAGGTTTGAAGGAGAAATTAAGAATTCCTTTAAATCAATTAAGACTTGGTGGGTAGTTGATTAATTAATAACTTAGTGACTAGAACACAGAACTTTGAAATTTTCCATTTCTTGTAAAAATTATTAAAGAAACCAATATACTCTCCAAACAACCTTGATAGATTTTGTAAAACCAAAATAAAACATCATATTGATGCCAGGATTTATTTTAGTTAAAAAATTCTATACAATTCACATAAAAGATTAGGTTCACAACTCAAAATGCCATGAAAAATGCATAAAATTGTATTCATATGTAGAAAAATTCAAAAGATAATATGGGTATGAGAAAATAAATGATAGTAAGGGATAGACAACCAAAGATTTCAGAATTCCTCCTTAGAATTGTTTCAAGACCTTCAACCAATTCCAACAAAAAAATTGACTGAGTTTCCCTATAGCCCAAGATTTCTCCCCCAAAATCTACAAAATGAGGCATATATATAGGCACTCAAGAACTTAGACCTCAACCTAAACCACTAGCAGTGTTTTAAAAGCCACCAAAATTTGTTGCAATGCTGCCATTTGTAATATAAATAAATTATTCTAGAAGTTTCTTGAAGGATTTGTTGGTTGTGGGTGGGCCCCCTTTAGATTTAGCTTTAATAACTCTTCATTCTCTATCTTGGTTGTGTGTTGGGCCTTCTCTCTCCTTTCTAGGTGTTGCTTGGGTCGGGCATTATTGTGGGTGTGTTCCTAATGGTGTCGAGGGAAGTATCGATGGTGTCCTTGCTCTTATCGGTGGTTTCGACTGCTAAAGTTGCATATGTTGTTGTTCCTGCTATTGTGTTGGGGGATTTGAGCTTGACCTACTTCCATTAATATCCCTTTGGATGTTGGAGCAAATCCCCATTGAAGGGATAGCTTGTAAAAGCCTTCAATAGTTTTCCACTCATTACACAATCTAACATTACATGCTTGTGCATCAAAAATTTGTCCTTCCAAAGTGGTGATTGGCTCATAGTACACTTTTCCCAATTATTTGAATATGTGATTCAGCATGAACAAGAGCACAAAGCACTTTACAAATAAGTTCTCTATGTCCTTTCCTTATAAAGGGTGATCATCTTCTCCAAATCCCTTTTGGTCTTCTTTAATACTGTTCAAGTTGTTCATGAGATATTATTTGGTATATACATCACCAAGTCCATCGAAGAAAGGTAAGAAATTTCTTTTGTACAAAACCTCACATATATTCTTAAAGTCCTTTGCCTCATCTGCCATGCCATTTCCTTTCTTATCTACCAACATTATTAATTTTTTCTCTCCCTTAAGTTGATTAGCCCTAGATACCAAGTGTATTCTATTCAGTGATGCCTATGTAACCTCTTCTTTTCTCATTCAGTATGATTGTCCCATCCTTCACAGGAGTTTCCACAAGGGTGCTCTTAAGTGCATTCATCTCCCTATAGGTTAACCTAATAGTTTCTATTTTTTCTTCGATTAGCTCCAAGTTTCCTCATTATATTCCTATCAACTTTGAAATTTTGTCCCATATGTTGCTTCTAGTTGATTTGAAGGTTAATTTAATAGGGTGTTTTCTTCTCAAGACATTCAATTCTGCCCCAACCTTTTGACCATATGCTTGAGCTCAATACATTTCAATCTTAGTTTCTTCTAGCTCATATTTTGTTTTCAATTTTTCATCTTGGGATATGAGCAAGGCCTAATGTTGCTTTGTGTCTTTAGACACTATCAAGGATTCCACCTGCCCTATCAGGATGTTAGGTGTTTTTTTTTTATGCAAGTTCCCATATGTATTTTCCTTAATCCCTTAAAATTGTGCATCTAGCAACATGATACGATCTTGAAATTATATGTTCTTTATAAGGTCATCATTCATATTTACCTTTAGTTCCTCAATTTCATTTTCCACTGTGACTAGTTCTACCATTTATAAAGGATGTGCATATGGGACCTTGATCTGACTCCTCATAGAGGAAATTTCCCTATTATTTTTCTCCAACATATCCTAGTATTTCTAAAAGTCTCTAGGATGTGTGGATATGTACAATTTTATATTCGACATATTTTACCTTTATCCCATTTACCCCTTGTTCGTCTTCGAATATTTCAATTGGGCGTTGTTCTTAGAATACATATCTTGTAGCTTCTTGGTTGTAGCATTAGTTTGATGCATCAAAGAGTGCATCATATGTGTCACTTGCAAGTTGAGGTCCATGATATCAGTATATGGGATGTTATCTACATGTAGAGACATATGATGTACTTCGTAGTCTGACATAGAAATTGCATTCTCTAACTTGGATTACATCATCGCCATTCTGGAAATGCCTCTCATAATCCAAGGTACTCTTGATCTGTGTGGGAGGAAGGGGTTGGTTTTTAGCTATTATTATGTCCCTTTTCCTTTCCTTTAAATCTTGTTTGGAAAAATTTTCATATTTCTCTACTATTGACATGTGCCTAGGCTTGGACACTTCTCCTGATTTTATGGCCTTTGACTCTAACATGGTAGAAGACTAGATATCCACAATGAACACTTGTTTAGATGTTGTGGATAGCTAGCTTTTATATAAAACTAGAGCTTGGGACTTCCTCTCCCTCCACCTCCATTAGTTCAGAAGTACCTTGCTTCAATATTGAGAGCTAGGAAAATTCAAGCTCATTTAGATTTAATATGGCCTTGACTTCCTTTCATAAATAAAAGGTAAAAGTGGATGAATTCTAGTCAGCAACTAAGGAAAGTTGAACTTGGGTATCTCTTACTATAATGGAGTGGAAAATAGAGCTATAATAGATGCCCCCTAATGCATGAGCTCAAAAGAGTAACTAATGGCTAAAATGCATTACAACAAAACTCAAAGCCCAAAATGACAAGAAAGATCCAAGACTAAAAGTTGGATCGGAGGAACTAAAGTGTTGAAGTATCAATTCTGTTGATAACATCCCCAAGGCAAGAATACCCATGCTTGATCATAAAGAGATATTGAACATGGCTTCCAAACATACATTTCAAATCCATGACATGAAATGGTAATATATGGGCATGAGCAACACATAATGGATCCATGTGAAACATTAGAAAGATCATAACCACTTGCAAATATAGTGTGGATCTATGTCACAGTATACATCAGTAGGACTATGGACACATAAGACATGAGGTGCCCAAGAATAATCCTCAAAGTACATAAAGAATACGTAACCCCAACGCATCCTCAGAAGGGTGCCATATAAAAGAGAGGTGCCCATAACCCAAGGTCTTCAACATAACCCTGATTACAAATCTACAACATGTGAATAGATGTGCTGACATGCTAGAAACCGTTTGATTCCCATTCAATGAGGTATATCATTAACAGATAAGAGGGGACCCACCAATAATGAAAATGGACACCAAGGTACCTAGTACAGTCCACTAAGTGTGAATAGATGAACTGGTCTCAGACCCTCACGGACTCAACCGATCAGGATTCAATGGTGTAAACCATTGTTGATCACGTGGAAACCTACCATAGAGGTCTACTAATGTCTAAATCAAGCTCTTGGATAATGAGTTGAATTCGACAGGAGAAGATCGTTTGAAGGGGGCCCTTAAGGTATATCCCATCAATCGACATGGAAAAAACCGAGAGATTATGTGAATAGATGAAATCATGAAGTGATGAAGTAGAACTAACAAATGGATGACCAACTCAAAAAGTTTAATAGGCAACTGCAGATGGCCTACATAGGCTAGGACTTCCCTTGAACTTGTAACGGCATGAAACAAGAGTGAATTTGTTGTGTGACTAATGAGCACCATTCGATATCATGCAACAACATAGGAGGCGTTGATGCACGCTCCATAATTATTGAAAGAGTAATCAGCTGGAGGAGTAGACAAACTCATATTATGGTACGGATCCTAGGCAAATTGAAACCAACTGTAAGATAATGATGCAGATAAGTGCCATGTTCAAGGATGACGTGACTAATACTTCCATTTTGATGACTAAAAAAAATAAAGGTTCCCTTCCCATTTTCTATTTTTAGTATTCTTAATGCTTTAATGAGCATGAAAGAGAAGACAAGTTTTTCCCATAGGTTCCTTTTTTATAAAATTTAAAGAGGTTGAAAAAGAGATAAAATTACACTCGTACTCTTCTCATGGTTTAACGAGCATTGAGAATGGAAAAGAGGTCACTTGTTTCCTTTCAAGTTACATAACAAGTAGGAAAGGGTGCAAAGAACTCAATTTTGGCTTATCAGGTCCTGGCCCAGTTTCAGAGTTTGTTCTGCCAAACAAATCCCTACAGCACTAGCCCTTTCGGCATCAATCCACAGAGTGCAAACTAAAGTCTCACCTGAAGCAGTATGGGGGGATGCTGGAACCAAGTTCCGCCACCCAGAGAGAAATGTGATGTAATTTTGTGATCTAGATCTGCCTTTGTGTAGATCGATAAGCCTTTAGGGATTATCAATGGAACTCCCTTTAATCATCTCATAGACCTCTGCAAAGGTCTACGACTAGATTTTGCGAACCCTGAGCATGCTAATTAGCTACTTACGTGCATCCAATATTATTCTTAACCCAATATTTGTTTAGATATGCTTAAGTTTTATATAACTTTAACATATAATGATATAGCCTTCGCATAAATACTGGACATCAATTGCGTTCACATAATAATATAGATCCAATAAAGTCACACATCAATACAATATTTTTTAATAAATCCATCATTCATCACAACCTAAAGAAAATTATAACAGAACTAAATGGATAAACACAAGAATTTTTGTAATAATATTCTTTATTGATAATCAGTTAATTTTACAGACTTAAGACTTCCCTGCGCACTTCGATGTAGGGGTCCGCCACACAGCTGCAAACACTACTCTAGGCCTCTGCGCACACAGCTACAGAGCCTTTCTTCTACATTATACGCTACTTATACTCCTTCTATCGTACCCATAGAAAACTTCTATCCTTCTATATCATGCCTTAGACTCTCTAAGACACACCTATTTATATAATCCCATGGTCCGCGAACCACAGTAGATCATCAAAAGCTGACTTAACTTATATAAAAGAGGGTAAAACCCTTTTTGAATCTTTAATTAACTACCTACTCCGTGACCACAATTTGTGGAGGCTTTACATATTTATACCTCAAAGATTAGCCTTTTTCCCCAAAACTTGGGCTTTTGCCCCAAAATTGACCCAAGGGACCCCATCCCAACAGGCCCCCAACACAAATATCGTGACTCAACCTCGAGTCACTTGGTTGGCATAGAGATCTTGTTGCGAAGATCCCCCAGCTCCACTTGTGCAACTGCTACTTCAGCCACGCTCTGTGTGGCTGCCTACTTGATTTGTTCTACCAGTTGTTTTGTGGCTGGTCCTTCGCCGAATCACTTGATCTGCTTCTACGTACTCTGCAAGTTCGCCAACTTTTCATGTATGTTGGACGAGACTATGTAGGCTTCATCCAACCAAGGCCCCAATCCAGCCTTTAGGACTTCCTCTTTCTTCTGTGTTGCTTCCACCTATGTAAGGAGCTACTAAACCTCTTGTAGCTTGGCGAGACATTGTACTATAACAACAGTGGACGCAGTCGCCCTCACTTCATCATATTGTTTCTGGAGCTTGCAGACCTATGTATTTAATACCTGCAGGGTGGGATCTTCCAGCAGGGTCGTCACTACTTCCATAGCTTACTCAAACAGCGTGGTGCAATCCAAAACCACAGCATCCACTGTAGCAACTCCATCCTTAACAGTGGCTTTGTGTTGTTCCCTAACCTCTGGTGGGGTTGAAGGCTATGACTTTAGCTCCAGTTCAATGATTTTCATGTTTAGCTCAAACTGAACTCTGGCCACCTCTTCCTTGGCATCCCACACACTCGTAGCATGTTTTATAATCTTGGCCTCCAACGGTGCTTCCTCAGGTATGTGCAACTTCGGCACTGTCCTACATGCTTTTGTCATCGTGGCTGCTAACTGAGAGCTCTACGCCTAGATGGTGTCTTTGGCTTTCAATGCCTTTGTCTTCTCAATGAACATCTGCTCATTGTTCACTTGATATTCGCTTATGAGGCTGAGGGCACGCTACTCCTGTTCTCTTAACTCTGACGTCACACATGTCTGCAGCGTGTGAAGATACTCATTAGGGAGTGCGGCAAGGTTGAGGTTGATGTTCTTTAGAGAACTCATGATGACCTTGTCATCAGCCTCTTCGGCGCTCAATGATCCTTCTGATAGCGTGATTTTCCAGAGATCCAGTGACCTGACCACCTCAGTTGCTAGACTTTTTCCCAGTGCCAAGCTTGTCAATGCAACACTTACCTACCATACACCTACCTAGATCCTACTGGTCTGAATCTACAACTCGCACAGGTCCTTTTGGATAGTACTTAGTGCCTCTTGTTGTTGTTGTTCGAACTGTTGCAACAATTCCATTGTGGTGTCGCGCACCTTATCTCTAATCTCATCAAGATCACCTTCTATTAGTGTGATTGGATCCACCGATGGCTTTGTTGCATTTGAATTCTTCCGGAGCCCCTCTTTCTGCTGATCCCTGTACCTTTTTACCCGGAAGGGAGTGCTCTATTCCTCCTGACCATTGTTGCACTTCTCTGGCTTCCCCTTTTCCTCTATCTGGGGTGAATGGGACTTACCACTCTACTCAGATTCGCACTATTCTTGTTCAGCTTGCTACTTCGCAACACATTCCTTTTCTAGTCAGGCCTTCTCCTCAGCTTCTTTCCTTTGCTTCTCAGCTAACTATTGGACCGCCTGCTTCATTGCTTCCTTGTTTTTATTCTCCACAGATTTGTTGGTGCCTATGGCCATTGGATAGAGAGTGCCAATATTCCATCCATCGCTTGATAACCTCCTGAGTAGCATCATATTTAGAAAGGTAAGGCAAGTCAAACCATTTCTGTTGTGGATCCTTCTGTGCCCTGATGTATATGTGGTGAAAGTCTACCTTAAACTTGGCATACTCTGATAGCTGCTCAAACACCATTGGGGACAACCACAGCTTCTGGTTGATGGCCAGGCGAATGCTTGCCTCCATCAACACCCATAAAACTTTGGTCTCCATGACCCATGCGACGTCCCTTGTGTCCCAAAGGGAGGAAAAATGGGTAGCCTCCAACAATCCTTTCTCTGGGGGAGGAAGTTAACTATCTTCTGGTAGGTCCCAAGGCACTAGTATGATGGAGAGCAAAAATCAAACGTAGTGGAAGCTTTTTCTCTCATTCTAAGCCTCGCAACAATTTGTGAGGAATTTACTACAAAGGTAGTGTGACCAATTGAACTGCACACCCTCTGCATCCTGTGCATACAGTGAAATTACGAGCGTCAGAACCTCGTTCATGTGACATTTTCTCTTGACCTTTCCAGCTAAGATCTGTGTAGCAATCTACACCGCGGGGTCGGTAATAGATGTGATGGAGTACCTACGTGGCTTCTTAATTAACTTGAACTTTTCCTTCATCTTCTCTGCCAGGTAACGTTCACTCATCTTTCTGCCAAACTCCTTGGTCGGGTTCAAGCCTGAGTGCAGTAAAAGCATGACCTGAGGGATCAACATATCTGTAATTGGGATTGGAGTGCTTAGCCACAAAAATTCATCACGCACTATGTTCAATAATTGCTTGATAATAATTATATTGATGTTGGAGTGGTGGTAATGGGGCACCCATAGCAGGTTCAGCAACCCCAACTTGTTCACTCCACGAATCCACTCCACAGGCTCTAACACGGTGACACCTTATTCTTTATAACATACCCTTTTCATGTAGTTTTCCATTGCGAAGTGGGGGAACATCTCATGGTACACCAAACCCTAGTCTTCCAATTTTAAATTTGGAATCCGTGCCAAGCATGGAGCTTCAAAGGTGAGGTCCTCTGGCACCAGGGGCGTATTTAAGAGGAATTTCCCTACGTCTGGGTCTATATTCACTTTTCCCTTATGTGGAGGGATATAATCCGACAGTTTGGAAATATGTGCCACCCCCTAGGCATCTAAATCCACTGTGCCCTCTTCGGCCTCCAAATCTACCACTTTCCCCTTATCCTTCGCCAGTTGTTTTTTCCTTCTTTTGGGCCTGGGTAGCAGAATGCTTCCTCGGTGACTCGTGCATTAGCATTGGCATCTTATTTTTGTATTTCTTGGGTTTGGGGGCTTCCCTCACTAGTGTAGGCTTCGATCAAGGTGACCTTGGTGACGTAGGCACAAAACTGAATTCTCCATGCTCACAACCTCCGGAGCAGCTCCCTTAGAGGCGATAGTTCCCCTAGTGCTTGCAGTTTTTCCTGGTCCAGACATTGTCCTGAGAATAAACCACTTGGTATCTTCAGGTAACTTATCAAATACAGAGCTCACGACTAAATCTGTGAAAACCTGAGGATTCATAAACAATGGACAACATAGCACAAAAATTCTAAGGACACAAAGTGTTCTCTGTTGGACAGCCACACGTAATTTATAAGCGAATTCGAATTCAAATTCGATCATTCCCCCGAAAATCCTTCCATAAATGTTCATTTGGCAGAATGTCTCGAAATATTTTAGCCTTAAATGCCTTAAATGCCACCCCCCTCTCCTCTTAACCATCTCTTGGTAGTCAAATCATGAATAGTGACTGTAACAGTCATTTTATGGTTGTTACGCAGTATCTGCCTTTGTAGTGCAGCTCCCTTCGCGTGCCTCCTGATACTATGACATTACCCTTTTTCGTGAAACCCCTCTGTCGCGTAGTTCCACCAACCAGGAAGTGTAGTTTATAGTCCCACGCTTCCTCGCAACTGCCTGGAGCACTAAGACTATCCTATCATCATGTAGTCATTAGGCTGGATTCTCGGTGTATGCCTTCAACCGACTTCCATTTAATTTTCCCGGAAATGGTTCTCCATTCAACTTTGCAAGCCGAACTGTGCCACCATATGTAATTTCTTTGACGACATGTGACCCCAACCAGTGCATCTGAAACTTTCTCAAAAACTTATTGTACTTGCTATCATATAATAAAACTAAGTCATTTACCTTGAAGGTGTGTAGTTTGATGTGCTGATCATGCCAAGCTTTTTCGTGTTCCTTCTGAACTTGTTAATGGAGTCTAGCCAGAAACCTATCTTCTTCGAGCTTCATTAGTTTTGCAAGTCATTCTTTTAAGGCTCCATGGTCCTCCATTCCTATGAAAGCCGCTATATGTATACTAGGCATGATATACTCCATAGGCATTACAACTTCCATGCCATAGACCAACCTAAAAGGTGTCTGACCTGTGAGATTTTTGCAAGTAATTTTGTATGCCCATAATACTTCCGGTACACGCACATCCCAATTATTCCACTGTGTGTTGAAAACCTTCGTCAACATAGTCTCTAATATCTTATTAAAAACCTCAATTGTTCTGTTGGGCTGAGGATGATATGGCGTACTCTTCTAATGGTAAACCTAGAACTCTTACATTAGTGCATTGATCGTCTCATTGAGAAAATGTGTATCGTGATCACTCATCAAGACCTTTGGGAAACCAAACCTGGTCAACACATATTCAAACAAATTTTTTGTTGTTGTTTCCCTTGTACAATATTTCACAAGCTGTGCCTCCTCCCATCTGGTCAAATACTATGTCGTGGTGATGATATAACACACACCAGTTTTCTTTCTTGGGGGTTGAATTGGTCCTACAAAATCAATTGCCAATTTCTCAAATGGCTATAATGGCACCTACAGATTTAGAGGTAGCTCATCCCTCTGCAATGGGTTGCCCATTCTCTAACATGCATCGCATGCCCTACAATATTCTTTAGAATCTTTATGCAGCGTCAGCCACCACAACCCAACATGCAAAATCTTTTGTGCTATTTCTTTTCCTTCATAATGCCCTCCCGAAGCTCCTCCATGAGCTTCAGTGAGGATATTGTTTCATTCAAAATCAGGCACATAACGTCAAAGTATCTCATCTGATCCCATTTTATACAAATGGCCCATAATTACTGAAAAATATGTTGCGCGCACCACCAATTCTTTCTTTTGTTGACAGTTATATCCCTTTGGACCCATCCATGTAGTCAAGAAGTGGATAATATCCGAAAAGTGATTATCTGCTACCCGCACTACGAAGAGCTATGTGTCAGGCAGTCCTTCCTCCAAATTAGTAGGTTGTTCTCCTATTTCAATGCGCGACAGATGGTCTGGCCCTGAATTCAACCTTCCTAGCTTCACAATTACCTCAAAATCATATTCTTAAAACAACTTCATCCATCTACATATCCCCCCCCCCCCAACACAAGCTTATTGACTAGATACTTCAATGCAGAATGGTCTGTCTACATCTTGAAATGTTCGCCCAGCAGGTAATGTCTGAATTTTGGGAGCGCATACGCCATATCCAACACTTTGCACATTGTCATTGAATAATTCTTTTAAGCCTTTAACAACTTCCTGCTTGCAAATTCTATAGGGTGATCTAGTTCTCCTTCGCCAGCCTGTGTCATTACTTCTCCCAATGCAATACACGAGGCATCCACATGCACGTGGAATTCCTTCTTCCAGTCTGAGAATACTAGTATCAATGTAGTAACCATTTTCTCCTTCAATACATCTAGATTGTGCTCACATTCTTCATTCCAGCAAAATGTAACATCCTTCTTCAGAAACTTTTCCATGGGCGCAGTAATCTGAGCATAAGCCTTGATGAACTTTCGATAATACCCAGTATGGCCTAGTGTTGCGCACAGCTATTTAACACTCAAGGATTCCAAATTGATTATTATGGCGATCTTGGCAGGGTGCACCATGAGTCCTTTCCTGCATACCACATGACCCAACAAAATCCCAAAGGGGACAAAAAACAAGCATTTATCTAGGTTCAGTGCAATCTGATACCTTCGGCACGTATCCAACATTAAGCGTAGATTGTCTACATGGCACTTGACTAGCCCAAAAATTGTCCAGTCATCGAAATAGACCACCAAGAATTTGTGAATGAACTCTTTGAATGTCATGATGACTACGCGAGAGAATATTTTCGATGCATTCTTGAGTCCAAACGGCATTACTGTATACTAGAAACAACCCCATTATGTCACGAAGGTTGTCTTACTCCTATCCTCTGGCGTCATATTAATCTGATGGTACCCATAGAACCCATCAGTGAAGGAATATGTTTCCTATCCTCCCACATTGTCCAGTACTTCATCAGTAAACACTGTCGGAAAGGGATCATGGACACAAGCATCAGTAAGCTTTCTCAGATCTACGCAAATCCTTTTTTTGTCCTTCTTATTTTCTTGAACTACCATTGGACTCACCCAATCAGACTCCTCCACAAGTTCAATAATACCTGCGTCAAGCATCTTTTCCAACTCCAAGTGGACCTTTTCCTTGTATTTGGGATTAAGGCGATATGGCCTCTACTTAACTGGCTTCATGTCTAGTTTCAAAGTTATTTTCTTCACTCCCAGATCACATATGATGCCTTTCAAGTCCGAAAATTTTGTAGGGAACAAATCCTGGTATTCACAAAGAAACTCAACGACTTTATCTACAGTAGCATCATCCTAGTAATCCCAATATTCACAAACTTCAGCTTCGCCTCTATGCCAATGTTTACTTGCCTAGTTTTCAATGGCGTGGTGATGCCTGGATTATCTATTTGTGGTTCCTCTACTATGCAGTGGCCTTCTATTTCTGGAACATTAATATTCCTTAGATCCTCATCCTCTCCTTCAGTAGTCACATTATATCATTACAGCGCGTGGCACAGCTGGGTGCTCCAATCTAGTTGAATCAATTCCAAAGGATCCCATGGTATTCTAAAGATCGATGCCTTAAACTCCTGTAGTGCCTCATCAATGCTTTCGAACCCATCCTCAAAGTTGAATGTCCTCATGAACACATCTCTTAATACATCCCATTCGGCGATGTTGTGGTGGAGCTTTGCCTCCAAATACCAGTTCATAGGGACTACATCCAGAGTGTGATAGAATAAATTTACCCATTATGGTTGTGGCTCCATTTTATATACCTTATTCCATTTAGCCAAGTGATCGTGTTGATCATTCCTCCCATCATACTTCTCAGTTACCTGGACTTTAGGATGACAAAACCACGTTCTCATCATTCTTCTGTAATCATGCCACTCATCAAAGTTGTCTTTGTGAGTACCCCACCACCAAGCGAGCGTAGCATGCAGTGCCCAGTCCAACGCTTGAAAATGGTAATCCTCTGGGACTTCTCTTTCAAAAGCATCCAAAAATTTATCTACGTCAGTTAAACCATCATAATAAGGAAAATTTATTACCTTCGACAACACACAACGCAACGATTTGGTCATCATGTTGCAACACAATGTGGATACTTCATGCAACCTATTTATCCAATGTTCCAAATCTTCGTCTAAGTCCAAAGTACAGGAACTTTCATGGTCCCATGCAATTCGTACATCAGCTGTTGGATTAACCCAATCTTGGTCTCATGTTGTTATCTTATAGACCTAGTCCAAATCATTGTCGCTTTCATAGTCATGGACCAGTTTAGTATAGCACGGTCCTTCTATAGGGTCCAATGGGACTATGTTTCTAGGAAAACTAGTGTCTTGTCGAACGACTAACCCTCTAGGTTTGGCAGCTACCCTAGAAACAATAGTTTAAAGAAATTCAATGATTTCTTCTATGTGTAACAGATAAGAGAAAGATAATGGAACCAACCTGGAACTTTTGCTTAATCCCTTGCTTGATCTCTCTCCCCTTTGATAGATCCTACAACTCCTCCCCGTACTTAACATGTTTGGAGAGTACCTGCACAAGTACATCAACAAAGAACCGTCAAAGCATCATGATCTATTACAACATAAACATTACAGAATCAGATATATAATGAACAAATGATAGCATTCACAAATGAGAACATTCACAATTGCACAATCATATGGAAGAAAACTTGAAGAACTTTATTAATGGAAGGGAGAATTACAACCCAGTTGTCTGATGCAGCATCGTCCTCCCAACTTGAATCCCTCTTCACCTCATGAAATAGCAAGATCACACCAACAATACAATTCTTTTTCCCCAATTACAAACTATTAGCACTTCCTTGCAATTCACAACATTCCAGCCCTAGATCTCTTAGATGAGGGATCCATTTATAGATGTGTGCAAGGATGTGAGTCATCCATGGGGTTTGATTAGTGTCATTCCACTTGTTACAATTGATTCCATAAGAGAAGTGATTGGAGATTTTTTAGATCCCTTACTCATCCTTGGGCGAATTCAGAGAGGCAAGTGGCACAGGAGAAGTTTCTAGAAGATTCCATGAGCAACCACCTAGAAAACTATCTCAGAAATTTGTCCATCCTCGGCCATCGCACCCTATAGAAGGCCCAAACAGTATGCACCACACCCTGGTAGTGTACCACTCAGTATGCATCGCACTTTACCAGTGGAGCAGTCAGTATGGTTCAGTTTAGGCAATTTCTGGATGGTTTCTTAGATGGAGCTTTTGGGGAATGACGTATTTAGATGACTATGTTCTTTTAGGGTATGAAACAACTCTTTTAGGGGTTGATTAGCCCAAGTTTATAGACATATAAGTTTGGGGTTGATGTGCCCAAATATTTCTATAACAGTTGCCCCCTAAAGCATGAAGTCGTAAATATTGATTTCGGGTGAAATGCTTTATCATGAGGATCCGAAGTTTCGAACTCGGAGGTGACCCACATAAGTTACAATACAATACATCATCATAATATAATTTTCATGATCTAGTTGAGGGAGGCATTCCCATGCTCAGCTTTATAAATTCATTTCATGTACATAGATCAGATAGTCATCTGCAGATATAGACTGGTGAATCTTCAGATATAGAGTCATCATCCATGGTTAGGATGACCATCTATCTAGAGCCTTTGTACATTCGATGTCTTTATATCCCTAAATATATCGCAACCCAGATGGATGGAACAAGATCTAGGGTCTTCAAACTCGTTCAATCTTTGCTCAATGTACAAGTAAATCCATGTGAAGAGATGTTCTGAAGTCGAACATGGAAAGACATCACCTGATTACCAGCCAATGATGTACGTTGTTAACAGATGCAAGAGGAATCACTGATAATGATAATGACCCTCAAGGTACTACAGTACAATTCACATGGTGTGAATATATGATCTGATGTCGAACACCACGCAAAATCTTTCGGTTGAAGGCCATTGATGTCAACCTGTCGCTGGAAGTGAGAAACTTGCCATTGATGTATGCAAGCTTCAAAACACTGAAAGGGTTGTTTCTAAGTCAACTTCTTGGATAATGAGCTAATGTCGACAAGAAGCGAATCGTTGTAGGAGGGCCTTGATGTATCCCACATGTATGACATGAAATGAAGCAAATGATTTCTGGAGGTTAAAACAAATTGACGACACAAGGTTCAGGAATGGTGGTCATGAAAAATGAAGGTTGGAGGTATTGCAGTGGATGAGACATTAACTGGATTGTGGTTTCTCAACTGAATGACTTCTCTTGAACATGTCGATGACACTAAGATGAATTGGTAGCATTAACCCCAAAATATGGGTGGTATGAAAGACCAATGGTGAGATGACTGGTGAACGGAATAACCCAACCCAACTCAATAATGGTGATGAAGTGAAAGTGTCATGTTCAAGAGCGACTTGCTACCATAAATTCTTGAAGTTTTTCCCTTTTTACCCAGTCATTGCTTATCAGTACCTCTTTATTTTTGTCAAGCTTGAGGAGGATAACATATGCTTTTTCTATAATTTTCCCTTCGGGCAAACCTATTGCTATGTTTTAACGAGTCTAGCGACAGTGAAACTTGGTCTCGTCTAGATGAAAAGTTTTTCACTATTGTTTTAACAAGTTTAACGACAAGGATAACTTGGTCCTTTTCATGTTTAGAGAGTTTGAAAAGGGAGGAAAAGGAAACTCCATAAGTTCTTTTTCATAAAATAATCCCTCAAGTCCGAAAAAGGATAAAATAATACAAGAGGTATGACTTTTCCAATCACTTTAACGAGCTGAAAAAGACAAGCACTCGACATTATTTTCATATTTAATGAGTCTGAAAAGGGTTTAAAGGAGGACTCGATTTTCAGGAACGAGTGGTGTCTAGGGTAGCAACTAGTTCCGATGATTTTGGAACTTCTCAAAACATGTTGATTTCTGTGAAGAGGTTGGCTAGTAAGACCATTCATTGCAAATGTTCCTCAAAATGGTAAAACAACATCCAAGTGAGAGCATATGATCAGCCAAAGGGATGGTGGTGATGAGATGTACACAACCAAGGTTTGAAAGGCTGATAGAACAACAATCACAACCAAGTGAGAGCATATGATCGGCCAAAGGGATGGTGGTGATGGGATGTACACGACCAAGGTTTGAAAGGCTGATAGAATGGCAATCATGAAGTTTAATTACTTGTAAATGGGTTCATTTTTAGACAAGTTTTAACCATAGGGAACTATGCTTGGATTCAGTTTCATTTTTACACAAGCTTGAAACGGAAAACTATGCTTGTCATTAGTTTCATTTTTACATAAGCTCGAAACAAAAAAACTATGCTTGAAAATGGTTTGCATGCCCCTAACATGATGAAAAGGAGAGTCTCTTATAACCAGATGGAAGTCACTATGGTGAAGTAGGATGGCTTCATCCAAAATAGACAAAGGTGAATGGTGTGACAGACTGAGGAAGTCACTGCGGTGAAGCAGGATAGCTTCATCCAGAATAGACAAAGGTGAATGGTGTGATAGACCAATCCCATAACCTACAAGAAAACTTATCTTTACTACTAGGTGCAAACACCCCAAGCTTCATTTCATTCACCCGATTACTCATGGCTATCAGGTGGATGGAATGAAGGTTCAAGTGATATTGTTGACATGCATGGACCATTTAGGGATGATGATTGACTTGGAGCTAATCTTGGGCCGCGAAATGAAATCTGGTCAATGGTGACAATCTTAACTTCATGCGGGAAATGCATCACTCAGAAGAGTGTCGAAACAATAGCTTCCATGTTATAAACGTAGTCATGCCCAAGAAGTAAATTGTAATCTAACGGTCCTGGGACTATCATCACGTTCATATGAACGGTTTTCCCTCCCAAAGTGATAGGTAACTTAGGAAGGATCCCTAATGGTTGACTGGTTCCCTTGTTAAAGCCAAATAGATTCTTTGTAACAGGCATAAGGGGTGGCAAACCAAGCGCTTTCCAAGCAGTTGAGGAAGGGATACTCATTGATGCACCTTCATCTATGATAGTGCCAGACATGATCATTTTACAAACTTGTACTATGATCCGGAAAGGTACATAAGAAGGAAGGTGGGACCTTTCTATTCGATTCCAATCAAAGGAAGTGACTAGACTACTTAGAGGGGGTACCGAAGAAACAGGGGAATTAACCCCTTGAGTTATGAGAACTGGAGGGTTTTCCTTCTATCTTGATGGAACAGGTGGATTGCCCCCAAGTTCGTTAGAATCCAGAGTAATAAAGAGAACTTGAATGGTATCATTTCCACTCTCTTCGGGAAAGGTACAATTAGCTGAAGGTGGAATTGGATCAATTGTTGCCTCGACCTATTGAATTTGGTCGGGTATAGACTCATAAGATTCACTTTCAGAGAGAGTGGTTTTGACCGACGGTTAATTTAAGTCAATCAGTTTTTCAACTAGTGAAGGACTTAGGGAGAGTTTCTTGTAACCAGATGGGAGTTGCTGCAGTGGAGCAGGACGGTTATCCAACACTCTTTTGGCTTCATCCAAAAAGGGACAAAGGTGAAGGGAATGGTTACCTTCACATAACCTACATGGAAATTTAACCTTTCTCCTATGTCCATGAACTTTACTATCACTAGTTGAAGGTGTGTTACCAACATGATCTCTAGAAGTTGATGACACGAGATGGTGTGAATGAGGAGACGATTCTTTCAAGATCCGAGGAAATCAAGGACAATCTCGATGAAAATGGTCTCCCATACAAATTATGCTTGGAAATTTGGGTTTGGGAAGTTTAATGGACAAATTTTCATTAGATGATGCATTTAAAGCAATGGTTTCTTGGTTGCCTCCTTGCTGAATTGGCTTCTTCTTCTTCTCCTTCCCTTTCTTCTTCTTCTCAGCCACCTGGTTACTAATATCACTAATTTCACCAAGAAAAGAGGAATAAGGGGAGGGAGAAAAAAATGAGGAAGAAGGCAAAGGGTTAATTTCAGGTTCAACTAGAGGTGTACTCAATTGCAGAGAAATCACGGCATTTTGAACCACAGAGGTTGAAAACAGCCATACTGGCAGGCCGATGGTACTTTCCAGAAGGGACAATGTAGCCATATAAGCAGCACCAATATTTCCCCAAGAAGGAAAAGGACTAGGATTCCCTTCAAAAGGGATTCCTTGATCAGTGGACTCCGGATTCGTCGCCATATGTCTCAACCTAAGATCATGATGCAGGAGCATCTGGCTGACAGGGCAAAGACAAACTGAAGGCGATATGGTCTCTGAAGGGGATGAAGGAATTAATTCACTGAATGGATAGCGTACTTGTTTTTTTCATTCTTCTTTTATTAAGTTTCCTAAGTTAATTTAGTAAATTGTAATTAGGAACAGTAGGAATTAGTTAGTGTCATTGTTTCTAGACAAATAATTTACTGTTGTAGAAACATGAAAAGAAAATATGTTAGACAACCATGAAAAGTTCCGTATGAAGAATAACTGATGTAACCAATTAAACATAACTAACAGCAGTTAGTGACAGTTTGAGAACACTGCTATTAAAAAGAGGGACAAAACACAATGTACAGGTTCGACTGACAGAGAAATGAAAAAGAGAGAAGGATAATTTTTCTGTGCACATTCACCTCTACAGCGTCCCAAATACTATGTATAATAATTTATGTGAAATTACTTTCGTGGAGACTATTGTTATACCACTACAGGTTATAAAATGAAAGAGGAGATAACCAAAACCAGAGGAGAAGCGTAAGCGCCCAGGTTATAGGTGGACCCAACCAAACAAATAGACATGAAATCATTTATGTGAACAAATGACACAAAGTTGGAATTACGAGTCTAGATAAGAAAACAAATTCTGTAAACACCAGGTATGTGAATATATAAATATAGTCCACTCAATTCCATAGTTGAATTCATAAAAACTTAAAGACAGTATTTTGGTTCTTTGCTCATTTACATTCTGTTCAAAACAAGGGAACAAACCCAATTCATAAATATATTACTCATACTTATAACAAAGCGGAAGCCAAACCCCATAATCCTCGACTCATTACCATAACCCAACGACAGTGACAAACTACAGAAGAACCAAATACAGACAGTGGCTCGAAGACCTAAGATACATTTACCCTACAGTTGTAGCATTGAAGCTAAGCGAAAACAACTAACAAATAGAAACGACTCTACCCGTAGTCAATTGGAACAGTCGAGTTTCCATGCACCAAAACCCTCGGGTGGCCATACCTGCAATGAGAAACGACAAATGAAATGAGTGCTAGTGAAATGAAATAAAGAGAGTTCGAAAATTGAATAGAACAACCAATATATATCTGGTTCACTTACCTGATGGAGGCAAACCATAATTGCAACCACTCCTCCAGGTTTTCCCTACTCACGAGGAGCCGAAGACGTTAGGCAACTGAGGAAAAAAGGAGCATATATAACTAGCATAGAACAGGCGGACTTACCCTGGTAAATTGGTGGAGGAATCGAAGGAATTCGTCACCACAGTTCTGCCAGGCTTGTGGAGAAATTGAACTCGGAGCTGGAGAAACATTACCAGGAATAACGCAACCAACAACCGACTGCAAGACTTGTGGAAAGCACAGACATCGAACCTAGATAAAGACGCACAGAGACATCCAAATTGATTACCAAACATACAACAATAGTCGACATTCGAGAAGAAGACCACGAAGGGAGCGAACCTTACCAGGTTTTCATAACCTTGCCGATGAATGGAAAACCTTCCAGGTCAAGTCCCGAACCAGTAAAACAAGACCATAAGCAAAACCCACATTGAAGCCGCAAAGACCACCGAGAGCACACAGCTCGAAGAACCATGAAAATAAAACCACAAACAAAAAAAAGGGAACCACATTGAAGCCGTGGAGACCACGAGGAGCATACAGCTCAGAGAACTAGGCGGACAAACCATAAAAACAAAATCCACAGTGAAGCTGTGAGAGACCGCCGACAGCACATAGCACAAACGACCGAGAGAATAACGAATGAACAAAACGAGCGCGAAGGTGGTGAAACCCTATACCAAGGTGGGCTCGTGGAATCCCAAGGAGGGAAAGTTGTCCAACAAACAGAGACCATCGTATTAATCACCATACCCCTCATTTAATTCAATGTGGTTAATCAAATTGCATTTATCAAAAAAATCTCTGTTGAAAATTATTACTTGCTTATACACCCATCAAGTGGAATACGCTGACGGCGGGATCACGTGGGCTGGCCCCATCAAGTGGTATCAGAGCAAGAAGTTGAAAAAAAAAATCAAGAGATGGAGGTTCAAAGACGAGGACGTGGAAGAGGTGTGTGCAGAGTAGCAGATGAGGGCTTGAGGGAAGAATTGAGGGCCCTTACTGCTCGCGCGGAAGCAGTGGAGGCGGGAAGGAGAAGAGACCCAGAACTTGGGGATGACAGTGAAGAGGAGGCAGTAACTGCTACAGACGGATCAGATGAAGAAGCCTTAGAGTTAAGACTGTTGAGATTGGTATTGTTAGCCAGCAGCAAACCCAAACCTTAGATCCCTAACTATGATGGCAGTCTATCCGCAGATTTTCTACTGGATTGGGTAAGTGAGTTAGATAAGTATTTTGAAAACGAAGAGATCAGTGAGGACAAAAGAGTTAGATTTGCTACAACTAAGTTAAAAGGACACGTTGCTTTATGGTGGGATAGTGTCCAAGCAGACAGGAAGAGGATGAACAAACTACCGATAAGGAAGTGGCCAAGGATGGTGGCAAAACTAAAAGAAATATTTTTGTCTAAAGACTATCAGGTTGAGCTTTATCGACAGGTACAGAATTTAAGGTAGAAAGGTATGACCGTAAAGGAATACACAGAGGAGCTTTATCGTGTAAACTTGCGGGCTAGTTATACTGATGATACTCCAGAGAAGATAGCGAGATACGTGAATGGTTTGAGGCTGGAAATATTGGATGAGATTAGTATTCTCTCTCCACAGAATATAGAAAAAGCCTTTCAAAGTGCTGTAAAGGCTGAAGAAAATATTAATAGGAAACAGAATAACAGGAGAGGATGAGGAAATGGTAGAGAACAAGGACAGACCTATGGCAGAGGGAGAATTACCACTAATGGCGAAGAAGGCAACAGCTCCAGAGCTTCAGGGACAGTAGAGAAGGGAGATAGCACAAGAGGAGGTCGGCCATATGAGTGGGGAAGAGGAAATGGTCGCGGAAGGGGGACTAATGTCCACTACTACAGGTGCCATAAGTGGGGGCACAGATCCTTCGAATGCCTGGAAGACGAGCACGTTGGCCAGAGGGGAGCATTTGTTGCGCAGCCTGAGGAAGCTGAAGCACAACCCTGGGAGGTAGAAAATGTGGCAGAAATAGGAGAGGCTTTGGTTTTAAATAAAGTATTGCTGAAGCCGGCCAAGGAGATGGCTGAGCAGACCCAACGAAAGGCACTGTTCCGAACAGTTTGCAAATCACATGAAAAGTGTTGTAAATTGATCATAGACAGTGGAAGTACAGACAATTTAGTTGCCACCGAGATGGTGGAAAAGCTGGGATTGAAGCGACTTAAGTATCCCACACCTTACAAGGTGTCGTGGCTACAGAAAGGCCACCAACTATTAGTTGATGAACAATGCGAGGTTGAATTTCACATTGCCAAATACCAGGACAAGGTTGTCCGCCATATCATGCCAATGGATGTGTGCCATATACTGCTAGGGAGACCGTGGCAGTATGATCGGAAGGTGACGCATGATGGGAAGACGAATTGTTACAAATTTGTGAAAGATGGAGTCAAGCACATGCTTGTACCCATCAAAGAGGAGGATATAGCAGAAGCAAGTGGAACAAAAGCATTGTTTTGTTTGGTTGTGGCTGCCTTAGGTGTGCCTTCACTTGCTTGGACTTTTTCAGTCCTTTCTTCCCTGCTCTGCAATCTCTTCTCCCTGGGTGTTTGTGTCATTTCCCCCCCACAGTTTTGGCCTCAGCAGATTGGCCTTTCTCTCATTTCTCTTTTTGTCCTTGCTTTGGTGGTCTGCCCGAGGTTTCCTGACCCTTGGCTTTCTTTTCTGCCTCAATGTGCTCCTTCTCCTCACTGCTGGAGGAAGTGAGTTCCTCGGCCAAAATTCGGATATCATCATCCTTAGACATATTGCAAAAAATCTCCCAGGAGAGAGGGACAGTATAGGTTCAGAGTGCATCTTCTACTAGAAGCTTGATAAGCCCATGATGGGCCAGCTGGTCTGGTGTCCCTTCCTTCAGTTTTGTGGCACACTCAATCAAAGATTGCAGGAGGAAGTAGGGGATGCTCAACTTTTGTTCTGTGGGTAAATCCATTTTTTGCTTGAGTTCAGTTAGCAAACAGAAGTGATAACCATACACAATACTGAACCGCCCCTCACAGGTAATATATTTCATAATCTGAAGGTTGACTTCGCTCCAAAATGGTTGTAGGCTGGTTCTCCAAACCCCATTCTTATCCTCTAAAAATTGTTCCTCTGGTAAGAAGAATTCCTTTTTAGCCTTTTGGCACAATTTCCTCTCCTCTTTATCCCAGGGTATCCCCATTGGTAGATCAGTGACTTTGCTAATGAGTTGTGGGGTGAGCTTTAGGGTCAACCCTCTGAAGTTTACAGTGGCTAGTGTGTTTGAATTAGGCTTCAGGGACCTTAGGAATTCCTCTATTATTTCATCATCGTGACCCTGAATTTTGTCACAGAAGGTCATCCAGTTTGCACGGGAAAATAAGTCTACCACCTCAAGAGTTTCTCGCAGTTTCTTGGAATCTGAGGGTTCCTTTCTGATAAACCCTCTTGGCATGGTGAAAAATGCCTGTTTTGGCTTGTGCTTTGAGCAGAAGGGGAATTCTATGTGTGTGTCCTCCTCAGAACGTTGAAAATAGTATCCCTCAGGTCACTTTGTATCAATTCCCCGGTTTTAAAACTCGACTGCCCGTGTACAGAAGGACGACCATGGTTTCCCTAAATAGAGTGCAGAGCTAAATTTCTACCCCCCAGCATACACATAATCATGTAAAATTCACATTTTTTTCTCCCACTGGTTAGCCTTGAGAGTGTTTCAACTACTCTAGAGGATGAATTTTCTTCAGGACCCATGGAGAAAATCTTGGACGCAAACCAACGAAGAAATTTCATGCAACCACAAGTAAATTGCTATTTTGGATTCACAGACAGACTTGCTTTTAATTTTCCTACTCCAGCACGTTGAATTCACCACCTTTTGAAATATCATACATGGGAATGGTGTGTTAGGGCCTACCTCTCTTCGAATTGCCAACCTCGACGTAGACAGTCCAGGTTTCTTTGTTATGCCGGGTTTCCTATAGCGCTCCTTCCTGTAGAAAGCTTTTCCGGCTTCTGGAGGACGTCATGGTGCTTCTAGACAAGTCTGAGACGTGGAAGGACATTTGAATGGGCCGAGAAGCTCAGGCTAAAAAACTACAGAGGAGGAGGACGCGTACTCTGCTGCAAAAATGGTTGCAAGTGCGAATGACAGCGGTTCACCGTGAGTTATTCGGCCGAGCAATTTGAACTACTGCGCAATTCATGGTGCGGGGGTGAGCTGTCTAGGGTGATCCGTTAGCCAATGTCATGGCCATCATTCTTCGGCATGTCTCTGACCACCAAACCCTTTCTTCTTCCATTAACCGCCGCCATTTTTGTCATACTATCGATTATCCCCGACTGGACACTTCCCACGTGTCAACTGCCCATTTCTTTGGCATAACCGGGCTCGTTTGGATCCCACGAGGCCATCCGACTGGCTGTGGGTGGCCAGTTGACTCGCCACTGAACTTGTTCAATCTACACATTTTACAGTCATACAAATTTTAGAGTATAGTTCATGCAATTCGACGAATAAGGTTAGACACTTACCTGTGTGGTCGTGGACGTGTTCTGCAGGCTTTGGGACGTGGAACGCTAGATTTGCTTGCTACTGCTTTGTGCATGAGCACTGGAGCTCCTTTTTCATTGGCTGATGTTGGATGCAAGACTTCGGGACCTGACCCTCTGTTGGTAAATGCTGCATGCACCGGCTTCGTTTGATTTGAGCTGCTGGTGTCTCCATAGTATGTGCTCCAGCCGAATCAGCTGCTACAGGATTCCTGTAGGACATCCTGTAGCTGCTTCTCCTCCCGGGATGCATGCTGAAATGAGCAGGATTGTGTTCATGGATGAAGGGTCCTGATGGAGCCTTGACAGGTAAAGTGTGCAAGCCTCTGCATGCTTGATTTGTCACTTGGAAAAAAAAAAATTATTTAATCTGAGGAAACAAAACTCTTGTATGACTGTGTAGGAATACCTAACCAGATTGTTGCAATGGCGGTGGAAGGAGATAAAACAAGTGGAGGATGGAAGAAAAGAGTGGTTGCATGCCCCATCAATAGATTTCAAGCTTCAAATCCCTCTCCAGAATCGATTCTGGCCTACCCAAAGGCTCTACAGGATGTTTCCTGTAGAAATGCAGAACTTCCTGTAGAAGGTTGAACCTCAACCAGATTGTGTCCAAATCCTGAAAAAAGTGAGTGTCCATGGAGGGAGGGTATGTGAGGATGCCTGGTAACTTGGTACGGACCCCTGTCCTTGTTTTGGGAGGCCTCCTTTCTGCACTATATTCCTGCAACTTGCAATAATTCTTCAGAGATTAAACTTGCTTCTTCTTTTTTTCTTTTTCTTTTCTTTTTTCCTTTATTTTATTTATTTATTTTTTTGTGAGAGAGACAGCAGGGGTGCCACCATGAGGTTTTCACCCCTACTATCTACCTTGGGTGCCTCATAGAGGTTTTCACCCAAAGGTCTTTTTATTCAAATTCTTTATTTTCTGAGAGAGAGCAGGGGCGCCTCCATGAGGTTTTCACCCTTACTGCCTGCCCTGGGTGCCTTAGAGAGGTTTTCATCAAGGGATCTTTTTATTCCCTTTTATTTTTTTTTGATGGTCAAGGTGTGGCCGGAACAGAGGCAAAACCCTTCTCTATTACCAGCACTGATTTTTCCACAGTTTCAATGAACTCCTACCTCGAAAGGAGTTTCATGTAGATCTTCAGTCAATGCCCATTGACGAGCATGGGGATGGCTTCTTCATCAATGGTATTGATAAGGACTGAACCATTTTCATTGCATTTCTCCACTATATATGGTCCTAGCCATCTTTTCCTCAGCTTCCCTTTGAAGTCCTTGTGTCTGGAGTCATACAGCAGTTCCCAATCTCCTGGCTGGAATTGCTTTTCATTAAGGTGTCGGTCATGCCATATCTTCCTCTGAAGTTGAACCACTTCTGAGTGGAGAAGGGCCTGCATTCTGTGTTCATCTAACCCATTCAGCTGCAATAACCTTTCACGTTAAGCATGGCTGAGATCTAGGTCCAGCTGGGCTGCCATCCTCAATGTGTTGTACTCGAACTCTATTGACAGCAGAGCTCTCTTCCCGTAGACCAGCTCATAAGGTGTGAAACTGGTTGTGGTCTTCCAAGTGGTGTTGTAGGCCCAAGTGGCCTCAACCAGGTGATCTGCACAATCCTTTCTGCTACTGCTCACCACCTTAGTCAAAATCCCTTCTAATGCTCTATTAGTGACTTCCACCTACCCATTTGCTTGAGGATAATATGGGGTGGAAGTCCTATGCTTGATCTTGTGATAAGCGAGCAAGTCTTCAATTAAGTTGGAGGTGAACTGGCTTCCTTGATAGATGACTAACTCTCTTGGGTAGCCAAATTTGTAGAAGATGTTTTCTCTTAAAAAATTAGCCACCTTTTCTTTTGCCACTGCTTTGATTGCCTTTGTTTCTGCCCACTTTGTCAGGTAGTCAGTGCACACAATGATGTAAGACCTTTGCCTGGAAGGAGGGTTTATAGGACCCACAAAATCCATGCCCCACTTCTCAAATTGCTCAAGAGTCACTTGAGGTTGGAGAGGTATTTCATCCCTTGGAGTCGGTTTCCCCATCCTCTGGCATCGGTCACACTGGCTGATGTATCTTCTGATATCTTGATGAAGAGTGGGCCAATAGTAGCCTGCCTGTAGAATTTTGAAGGCACTCCTCTTTGCTGCAAAGTGGCCTCCATAGGGTCCATCATGACAGGTTAGGAGAATGTCAAAGAATTCCTCCTCCCTAACACAATGCCTCAAGATCTGATCCGGGCCAAGTTTGAACAGGTTCCCCCGATCCAAGTGAATGGGGCACTCTTCCTCACGATTCTGCTCTTCTCCTTTGAGGATAGATGCAGAGGGAACTGTGCTGAGACCAAGTAGTTTGCTATATCAGCAAACACGGAGAGAGTACTGAAATAAAAAACAAATGTTCATCTGGCATCTAGTCATCCACTGTTTCTTCTTCACTTGCAGGCAAATCCAATCTAGACAAGAAGTTAGCAACAACATTTTCTTTACCCGGTTATCAACGATAGTCAAATCAAACAGCTGCAACAAAAGTAACCATCTAATGGTACGAGCATTTACATCAGGATTATTCATTAAATATCTAATCGCAGCATGATCAATATGTACAAATGTTTGATAACCAGTGATGTAGTGTCAGAACTTGTTCAGGGAATGGACTACGGACAGGAACTCTTTCTCGGTTACAGTATAGTTCATTTCTACCTTGGACAGGTTTTTGCTGACAAAGTATATGGCATATGGAAGTTTCTCCTCAACTTGTCCTAAGGCTGCCCCTATGGCTTTGTTCGAGGCATCAGTGTGGATGTGGAAAGGTAGGGCCCAGTTTGGGCCTCTCAAGATCGGGATGGACACTAACTTATCTTTCAACTCATTCAGAGCCCCTTGACAGTTGTCAGTCCATTTAAACTCAACATCTTTTCCTAAGAGGCCAAACAATGGCGAGGCTAGCTTACTAAAATCTTTAATTAATCTTCTATAATATCCCACTAAACCTAGGAAACTTCGAACATCTCTTACCTTCTGAGGAGGTGGAACCTTTTTAATGATAGTAATTTTGTTAGGATCCACCTGTAATCCTTGACGAGAAATGGTATGACCTAACACGGTTCCTTCAGTCATAAGGAATTCACATTTTTCAGGACTGAGGGACAGGTTCATCTCAATGCACTTGTTTAAAATTTTTCCCAGGTTGGACAAGGCTTCTTGGAAGTTAGACCCATAAGGAGTAAAGTCATCCATATAGATTTCACCCGAATCATGAACCAGCTCAGCAAATATGCTCAATATAGCTCTCTGGAAAGTGGCAGAAGCATTACATAGCCCAAAGGGAAGGACTCAGTAGGCAAAGGTACCCCATGGACAAGTGAAGGTGGTCTTATCTTGGTCCTCTGAGCTGATTTGGATCTGATTATACCCGCTGAACCCATCTAGGAAAGAGAAGAGCTTATTTCCTGCCAGTCCATCCAACACTTTATCTATGAAAGGCAAAGGGAAGTGGTCTTTCTTGGTGGCTTTGTTCAGTTCTTTGTAATCTACACAAATTCTCCACTTCCCATTTTTCTTGGGTACCAACACCAGAGGGGAAACCCATTCGCTGTCCGAGATGGGGTAGATGAATCTTGCATCCAACAATTTTTGCAATTCCTCTTTAACGATGTCCTTAAGGGCCAGATTCATTCTCCTCTGAGGCTTCCTGACTGGTTTACAGTCCTCTTTAATGTAAATATGATGGGTACAGACCAAAGGATGGATTCCTTTCATTTCCTTATAGCTCCAGGAAAAAGCCTCCAAAAGGCGGTTCAAAAGGCTACATAGCTCTTTTTCCTGAGAGGGAGAGAGAGAGGAGCTGATATTTAAAGTTCTTTCAGGGACAAACTCCACATTCTTAACTCTGGGAGAGGTCGGATCAGTCACACAGAGGTCCACTAAAGCACTAGCTTAGGTATCTTCCACCAACTCTTATAAGGACAATGCACCAGGAGGAGGATTTTGGATTAAGTTCTCAATCAAATCATCCTTGGTTTGAGGACCTCCCTTGGTGGCCTCCACTATGCACAATGGTGCAGAGTAGACCTCGTCCTCATCTCCTTCTTCCAACCAGAGGGGTAAGTCATGTTCTAGCAGAGGTTGGGCAGGAGGGTATAGGACCAGCTGTTTGGACATAGGCCCATTCTTGATGGTCATGCTTCCCGCTCGACAGCTAATGTAAGCATCCGCAGTAGCTAGCCAAGGCCTTCCCAAAATGAGGGGATATCCAGTGAGTTTTGCCTTTGGCTGAAGGACCAAGAAGTCCGCAGGGTACTCCCAAGAGTCAACAGAGACCGGGACATATTCCATAATCCCTTCGGGAGTCACGATGGAGCAGTCTGCCAACTATAGTACTATCGAGGTCTTCCTTAAGGAACTCTGAAGGTTGATTTTAAGCATGGTGTCCCTGGTCATCACATTAATGGCAGCCCCTAGATCAATCAAGGTGTGGGGGATGATGGTGCCATTGATGTGAACATCAACTACAGGACTCCCAAGGTCCAAATACTTTAGACAGATTACTTGCCCCAACATAAGATCGGACAGTTGTCCTATGACATAGTTGAGGCATCTCTCTTTCGCCTACCTGGGTGCCTGAAACCCTTCTCCTTAATCAATTTGTTGTATATCGATACATCTTTTATGGCCTGGAGAAGTGGTATTTTCACACACAACTGCTTGAGTTCTCCTAGAAGCTCAGTCTCCTCTGGGTTGGGTTGCGTGGTTATTGTTAGTCACTTAGGAAAGGGTGGAATGGATTTGGGTTCACTTTCCTATTTCTCTTCCTCCTCCTCTAGGGGAGGACGTTGGCGCTCTGGAAGGACCTTCCCAGATCGCAGGTTGATCTCCTGGATCTCCACAGCATAGGTAGGGCATGTTGTCTCCCCAGTATATACCTACTGGGCCTGTCTGTTGTTGGGGTTCAGGTTCAGTTGAGCAGACATCTGGGGTTGTCTTGGAGGAGCAAGAGGTAATGGTTGTGGTTGATCCAGTGGTGGAGGAAAAATGGCGGGAGGAGGGTTGTATTGAGGCCTCCACCCCGGTTGAGGTGCATTCCACTGAGGTTGTGGCTAGGCATGTGAGTGAAACAAATGAGAAGTAGGTTGAGTATGGTATGGAGATGGATAAGACCATGGAGGAGGTGCGGACGAGGAAGGATGAGCAGGGGGGCCCCAAGAAGGTATATGAGCGGATTGGTTGGGGTTATAATAAGCTTGGGATGTCCCTTGCATCCCCTGCTAGTAAGATATGGGCCCATGTGGCCTCCTTTGGTTGAGGACGTAGAGAGGTTCAGTAGCTGTCTCAGTCCCTAGGTACATGGCTTTAAATCCAGGCAAGGTAGGGCATTGGTTGGTGGGATGGTCTTCCTCACAAACGAAACATACCTCTAGTGAGTGCAATGGACACTCATTCTTAGGGTGCTTCCTCGTGCATCTAGGAAAAAAAATGGCCAAAGCCCTCACATATTCCTCTTTCTTTTGCTAAATTCGAAAGGTATCAAGTTGCATGGCAATAGTCTGTCTCATCTCACTTTTGAGGTCTTCCATCTGATTAACAAACTCATGCTTGGAGAAGGTGGTACTAGCTGAAAGTGGATTCCCCCTACCTCTCTTCCAGGCTGCCCTAAAATGGTTTCTAAACACGGTCTTTATGTCCTCATAAGGTAGTTGGTAGATGTCCCCTCCAGCCAGCATGTGAAGGGTGTCTAGAAGGTCTTCAAGCACTCCTCAGAGCAGAACCAGCTTCAGAGATTCTGGGTCAAGTGTGCACCTGGCCCGTTTATAACTAAGTTGGAACATTTCCACGTAATCTTATAAAGACTCATCGCTTCCCATGGTCATCCGAAAGATTTCTTCCTTGGTTTCCTTGGACCTATAGTAGTCTTGGTATTTGGTGTTGAAAGCTTGTTGCATTTGAGCCCAAGTGGTGATACTGTTTCCAGGTAACCCCATGAACCAGCATAATGTTGCATCCTTGAGGGTAGAGGGAAAGAGTTTCAACTTTTGCTTGTCCTCAGCATAGTCGTAAGTTCGACAAAGGACAACAAACTCAAACAGGAGGGTATCAGGGTCTTCAGTAGTCAAGCCATGGAAGTGAGGTAAAGCTGAGGGACTTATGTTTTTCATTTTCATGTCTCCATTGGTCTATCAGATGGGAAAGGCACCTTCTATTCTCTCTTCTTCTCTTCTACCATTTCGGTTTTCAGCCATGGCTTCAGACGAAACGTTCTCTAACTCTTCTTCTGTTATAGGATCTTCGTATATCTCAGGAGGTTCACCTATAGGTTCTTCTGGCTCACTGTTACCAAAGAAGAGAGAAAGTTGACTTAGTGATGTGGTGGGGGTGTTAGGTAAGAATTTTCCGGTTTTATCTCTGTTCCTACGAGGCATGAAATGGAAAGATTTTTGGTTGCTTTTGCTTTTTCTGCTGGTACCTACAAAACTAAAATAGATTGAACTACAACTAACTATCTTGCTAAAACGAAAATGTGGAATGGAAATGAAAACAGGAAAGGACTAATCTATTTTGCTGGAATGAAATTGCAGAATTGAAATTGTGGAATTGAAATGCTAAGCTACGCTTGCAGAATTGAAATTGTGGAATTGAAATGCTAATCTATGAAAGCATGAAATATCTACTCTATTTTTGTGGAAATGAAATTGCAGAATGGAAATGAAATAAATTACTTAACAGAAGGTTGTAGGAGAAAATAGAAGAAAAGCAACAATCACCAATACTCTGACGCTTCCCCAGCAACGGCGCCAAAAAGAGTGGTGAGCTCCAGTATTGCAGAAATAATGCTGCAACTCCTGGGAATCCCTTCTTTACTTTTATCAACCCGATAGTTCGTAACCAACTTGGAAGCGACGGTGTTGTATGCACAAGTACTAGCTCTTGCCGCAGCTGTCACTTGGTCAGCTGGCACAAGTCCACTAGGGGCTCAAGCCAACTTCTATGAGCTTTGAGAAGAAGCTTGTTAACTGATGGATGGGAGCTAACTCGAAGGAAGCTAATCTGATTGTGAAAAGAAACTAAAAAGATGAAAGAAAGTGCAAACCCTAGCAAACCCTAATACTACCAGCTAGTCCTACTGATGCAAAGAAGAGAATGCAAGCTACTGAAAGAGATGACATTACTTCTAGGAAGGTAACATACATGTGTCTAGACTACCTCTATCTGAAGAAAACATATTTTTGCATTTTTGAATAGGTTGTCAGAATTAGCATGCATAGGCTTTCACTGTTCTTGACTGTGCAGAGGTGGATCGACAAGGAGAAATGCTTGGAAGAGGTTGGGAAGGTTCAGAGAGGGCTTAAGGGGTCCCTAACACCCTTCCATAGAGTTTCACAGAGTTTGGCTATCAAGAAACCTCATTTGTGAGCTTCTACAGGAAGTCTGCAGGGGTTCTACAGGATGTTCAGGAATTTCTACAAGATGTTCAGAAATTTCTACAGGATGTTCAGAAATGGGATTTTGGAGGATGGATGAGTGAGGAAAGATGAGGGTATGGGTATGGAGGTAGGATAGGGGTTTGAAGTGGTCCAGGGACTAGAGGATGGAGTTGGGAGAAGGTGTAGATGGCTAAATTTTCTCAAAGAAGGCTGAAACAATGGTTGCACAAAAATGTAGGGTTATGTGGGAAAAATGACAAATGTGAGGCAAGAAACCAATTTAGGGGATGAAACAGATGGTTCTGATGAAGTTTGGGTGGATGAAGAAGTGGTAGAGGTGCTATGCAATTTATATTTCCAACTGAACCAATAAAGACTTGCAAGTAATCAAAGACCTAGTTATACCAACCCGATCTGATCTAGCTAATAGTAAAGTGAATGAACAAAGATTTATTTGCAAGGAAACCATGTATATTAACTATGCAATGAAACATTCAAAGATCTGAACATGTAACCAACTTCTACAAACGAAAATAGTACACTAGTGATTGCATGGCAAAGCAAAAATAGTGTTTTTGTTTGGGACAGCAAGGTTACTTTGATCCCAGCCCCTGATCCTATGAGGGAGAGGTGAAACCAAAGGTGCTTGTTGGCCTTTCTCTCGAGCTTTTTCCCTGTTGATATCCTACCAACTTAATCTAAACATCAGAAGCCTTTCTAACCATCAACAGTGACCTAGTTAATCAGCACAATTTAATCTGCCTAACAGAAATAATTTTACAAATGCATAAAGGAGAAACAACGATGCATAAAGGAGAAATAACAATACATAAAGGAGGCCTTGGCTCTCAAGTTGGGCCCAACCCTAAGAGCTACGACTCCTATAAAGAACTCAGAGCTGATACCAAATAGGACTGCTTGTCACTATCAAAAAATGGTCATCACCAGAAAGTTATACCACAATGGCTACAAGAAAATGAGCTGAAAGTGACAGCACTATAGTGCAAAAAATACAATAGTTTCAAAAGTAAACTACGAAGGCTAAGGCCTTCTTATTTATACATCACGAGGGGCCTAGCAGGCCTCCTAAATTCAAGGGACTCGGCTGTCCCAACTGCTAGTAGATAGTCCCTCTTCCCAAATCTGCTTGGCTGCCTTTAGGATCCGTTTTGGTGGCCTGTGAGCTTGGAGTTGAGGGTGGAGATCCTGAGGAAGGGCCATTTAATGTCAGAGACAACCCCCCTACGAATCCTCACCTCAAGCTTGGCTGTCACCTAGCCCATGATTGCTTGGTTTTGCTCCAACATTTGTCCAAAAAACTTGAAATAACCACGTATTAGCCTCCTAGGTAGAGTGACCACCCTTATTCATTCAAATGACATAAACATACTAAAAAACATGCATAATCTATGAAAAATGGAGGACTGAACAAGGACAATTAGGCAAAATGAGCCCAATAAGTTACCCAATTCGGGGTTCATCACTGAGCGCTGTGAGGTTCGTTCGTAATTTAATTTTTTTTATAGGAATTTTTTATAATGTTTTTTTTTTGCAGGTTGGCGCCAGAAGAGTTTTGGTTGGTTGCACTTGTCGCTGGCTTCTTTCTCAGCCTCCTCGTCTAGACCAGGTAAGTTGCCCAAGGCTCCTTTCTCCCTATAAATTGGAAGCTCATTTAAATATAAGAGAATAAATATTTAGGGCATCGACTGCTTCCCCCGCTAGTACAATAGAACTATGCTTTGTTTGCTTCTTATGTTGCCTCTGCTCTTGGAACTAGATGAAATTGATCTCGAATGGGAAATGTGACAAGAGACTATGAAGCTACTTGATAAGAAAATGTGATGTCACATGGAGTACCCACATTCTTCCCTCTATTCATTGATAATATATTATAATAGTAACATTATATTATCAGTTGATAATACTGTTTGGAAAAACTATTAACGATTTATAACGTCTCTTAGCTAAAAACATTACCCTGTAATATGTAACATGTAACCAGTATATAAAAAACTATATTGAGATTTATGTAATTCAATTTGAGAGTTAGAAAGAAATACAGTGCATATCAACGAAACGATGATTTATAAATATCAAATTTATTCGATATAACCTATCATGGTGCTGGTTAAGAACCTATAGTTGAATTTTTTATTTCATTTAATGTGTTGTTTCCATTTTCACCTTTCAAGTTCTTTGTTTTTATTTTCAAATAAAATTACACTATGTAAGTATTTTAAAAAAAGTTGTAAATGACCCATTTAACCAGGTCACTCGAAAATAATAATTTCAAAGGACAATAATATTATCAATGCATATTCCCTCAATGTTACTTCTAGCTCAGATTCCCCCAAATCACTGCTATCACATGGAGTACCCTCGTTCTCCTTGAAAGGGGTAGTCATTGTTGTCAGATTTCCCACTTTGCTTTGATTTGGATTTTATAATATAAACCTACGAGTTGCAATTTAAGATTTTTTAATATAAAATTTTATAATATAAGCCTACCATTTGCATTTTAAAAAAATA
>APFE030010031.1:93515-154334 GCA_000404065.3 Pinus taeda
TTTTTATTTCATTTAATGTGTTGTTTCCATTTTCAACTTTCAAGTTCTTTGTTTTTATTTTCAAATAAAATTACACTATGTAAGTATTTTAAAAAAAGTTGTAAATGACCCATTTAACCAGGTAACTCGACAATAATAATTTCAAAGGACAATAATATTATCAATGCATATTCCCTCAATGTTACTTCTAGCTCAGATTCCCCCAAATCACTACTATCACATGGAGTACCCTCATTCTCCTTGAAAGGGGTAGTCATTGTTGTCACATTTCCCACTTTGCTTTGATTTGGATTTTTTTATATAAACCTACCAGTTGCAATTTAAGATTTTTTAATATAAAATTTTATAATATAAGCCTACCATTTGCATTTTAAAAAAATACACTTGTAATAAAGTATTTGTAGTTTTTCTCAAAAAAGGAATTGATCTATTTTAAGTATTTTTTTTTCATTTTGAAATTGCTTTTGAGGATTTTTATAATGAAAAAAGCTTAGTTGCTAATCTCTGCCATATATTTATTGGTGGATCCAGCAATCTAATGTCATCCACATGTCAAACACTGTAATTGTAAGAATGTACCTTATTTTCTAGTTCTCAGTTATTTCCACTGATTGTACCATATTGTGTAGTATTTGCAAAAGTGCTAGATTAACTTTGTACTAGAAAATAACTGCAAACTTTTAGTTCAATCCTCCACATTATCAATTTGTTCCGGGTCACTTTTGCTTCCCTTTACAACATGACTACCTTGATAGTACTACCTGGTGGCATTACAAATAGGATCTTTCCTCCCTCTATCTATACCGACTCTTCCATATATTTATTGGTGGATCCAACAATTAATGGCATCCACATGTCAAAGACTGTAATTATAAGAATGTACCTTATTTTCTAGTTTTATGTTATTTTCTACAAATTGTACCATATCGTGTAGTATTTGCTAAAGTGCTAGATTAACTTTGTAGTAGAAAATACCTGCAAACTTTTAGTTCAATCCTCCACATTATGAAATTGTTCCAGAACACTTTTTCTTCCCTTTACAGCATGACTACCTTGACGGTAATTCCTAGTGGCATTACAAACAGGATTTTCCTCCCTCTATCTATACTGAATCTGCTATATATTTATTGGTGGATCCAGTAATCTAATTTCATCCACATGTCAAAGACTATAATTGTAAGAATGAACCTTATTTTCTAGTTCTCTATTATTTTCTACTAGTTGTACCATATCATGTAGTATTTGATAAAGTGCTAGATTAACTTTGTACTAGAAAATACTTGCAAACTTTTAGCTCAATCCTCCACATTATCAATTTGTTCCAAGTCACTTTTGCTTCCCTTTACATCATGACTACCTCGATGGTAACGCCCAGTGGCATTATATACAGGATCTTTCTCCCTCTATCTATACCAACTCTTCTTGGAACATGAGTATTATTAGCTTCCTAAGATGAGGCAGAATACACTTAATTGAAGGTTCTTGTACTTGCTCTTTTCAAGTAGTAGTTTATTTTTGAGATACATCTTTTTCATTTCTATTTTGTTGGATGCATGATATTGAAGTGTTGGCATTGCTTTGTCATCTACTTTTTGTGTTTTAATTTTAATTTTATTGGGTTTCTAATTAGAGTGTTGGAATTTATTTGTCATCTACTTTTGGTGTTTTAATTTTAATGTTATTGGGTTGATTTGTTCTACCTTGTTTTATCTCGTAGAAAAACCTTGATGCTTCTTGGTAACATACTTTCCTTGCTTTTGTTTTTATAGGATCATTTATGTTTCCTTTTTCATTACGTGTAGTTAAATTCAAGTTTCCATATTTTCTTGGAACATGGGCCTTATTAGCTTCCTAAGATGAGGAATAATGCGCTTAATTAAAGGTTCTTGTACTTTCTCTTTTCAAGTAGTAGTGTCTGTTTTATATACATATTTTTCATTTTTATTTTGTTGGGTGCATGGGATTAAAGCTAATTAGAGTGTTGGAATTGCTTTGTCATCTATTTTAGGTGTTTTAATTCTAATGTTATTAGTTGACTTGTTCTACCTTGATTTATCTCATAGAACTATGGTCTAAATGCACCAAAACGCTCCGAAGAGAATCCCTACGATTATTAGGAGTCCCTACTTGATCAAAATGTTCTATCTTGAGAATATGGGCATATGATGCAATGCCAAAGAACTAGAAATGATGCACCTATAATTTATGTTAGAATCATATCCCCATATTCTTGGCACATAACATTTTAATCAACAAAATTAAAAATTTGATCGACGAAGAGGATGCTAATGAAAAAGATGATGATATCATGGCCATTGAACATCCTTATGCTTCTTGGTAACATATATTCCTTGTTTTTGTTGTTATATGTTCATTTATGTTTCCTTTTTCATTATGTGTAATTCACTTTACTTCCCTATTTTCTTGGAACATGGGTCTTATTAGATTCCTACAATGAATTAGAATACACTTAATTGAAGGTTCTTGTACTTGCTCTTACTGTTTTCAAGTAGTAGTTTCTTTTTTAGATACATTTTTTTCATTTCTATTTTGTTGGGTGCATGAGATTGAAGCCAATTAGAGTGTTGGCATTTCTTTGTCATCTATTTTTGGTATTATAATTTTAATGTTATTGGGTTGACTTGTTCTACCTTGATTTATCACGTAGAACAACCTTGATGCTTCCTGGTAACAAACATTCCTTCCTTCCATTGTTATATGTTCATTTATGTTTCCTTTTTCATTACGTGTAATTCACTTTTATTCCCTTTTTTCTTGGAACATGGGTCTTATTAGCTTCCTAAGATGGAGCAGAATAAACTTAATTGAATGTTCTTGTAATTTTCTTTTCAAGTAGTAGTTTATTTTTTAGATACATCTTTTTCATTTATATTTGGTTGGTTGGATGAGATCAAAGCTAATTAGAGTGTTGGCATTTCTTTTTCATCTGTTTTTGGTGTATTAATTTTAATTTTACTGGGTTGCTAATTAAAGTGTTTTCATTGCTTTCTCATTTATTTTTGGTGTTTTAATTTTAATGTTATTGGGTTGACTTGTTTTACCTTGATTTATCTCGTAGAACAACCTTGATGCTTCTTGGTAACATACTTTTCTTGCTTCTATTGTTATATGTTCATTTATGTTTTCTTTTTCACACTGTGTAATTCAATTCAAGCTTCCCTATTTTCTTGGAACATCGGTTTTATTAGCTTCCTAAGATGAGGCAGAATACACTTAATTGAAGGTTATTGTACTTTCTCTTTTCAAGTAATAGTTTATTTTTGAGATACATCTTTTTCATTTCTATTTTGTTGGGTGCATGAGATTGAAGCTAATTAGAATGTTGGCATTGCTTTGTCATGAATTTTTGGTGTTTTAATTTTAATGTTATTGGGTTTCTAATTAGGGTGTTGGAATTGCTTTGTCATCTATTTTTGGTGTTTTAATTTTAATGTTATTGGGTTGACTTGTTCTACCTTGATTTATCTCGTAGAACAACCTTGATGCTTCTTGGTAACATACTTTCCTTGCTTCTATTGTTATATGTTCATCTATGTTTCCTTTTTCATTATGTGTAATTCACTTGAAGTTTCCCTATTTTCTTAGAACATTGGTCTTATTAGCTTCCTAAGATGATGTAGAATACACTTAATTGAAGGTTCTTGTACTTGCTCTTTTCAAGTAGTAGTTTCTTTTTGAGATACATATTTTTCATTTATATTTGGTTGGGTGCATGAAATTGAAACTAAGTAGAGTGTTGGAATTGTTTTTTAATCTATTTTTGGTGTTTTAACTTTAATGTTATTTGCTTGCTAATTAGAGTTTTGGCATTGCTTTCTCATCTATGTTTTGTGTTTTAATTTTAATATTCTTGGTAACATATTTTCCTTGATTTTGTTGTTATATGTTCATTATATGTAATTCAATTCAAGCTTCCATAATTGCTTGGAACATGGGTCTTATTAGCTTCCTAAGATGAGGCAGAATACACTTAATTAAAGGTCCTTGTACTTTCTCTTTTCAAGTAGCAGTTTATTTTTTAGATACATCTTTTTCATTTCTATTTTATTGGGTGCACGAGATTGAAGCTAATTAGAGTGTTGGAATTGTTTTTTCACCTATTTTTGGTGTTTTAATTTTAATTTTATTGGGTTGACTTGATCTTCCTTGACTTATCTTGTAGAACAACCTTGAGGATTCTTGGTAACATACTTTCCTTTTCTTCTGTTGTCATATGTTCATTTATGTTTCATTTTTCATTATGTGTAATTCACTTCAAGCTTCCCCATTTGCTTGGAACATGGGTCTTATTAGCTTCCTAAGATGAGGTAGAATACACTTAATTGAATGTTCTTGTACTTTCTCTTTCCAAGTAGTAGTTTCTTTCTGAGATACATCGTTTTCATTTCTATTTTGTTGGGTGCATGAGATTGAAGCTAATTAGATTGTTGGAATTTCTTTGTGATCTATTTTTGGTGTTTTAATTTTAATTTTATTAGGTTTCTAATTAGAATGTTGGCATTCCTTTGTCATCTATTTTTTGTGTTTTAATTTTAATGTTATTGGGTTGACTTGTTCTACCTTGATTTATCTCGTAGAACAACCTTGATACTTCTTGGTAACATACTTGTCTTGCTTCTGTTGTTATATGTTCATTTATGTTTCGTTTTTCATTATGTGTAATTCACTTCAAGCTTTGCTATTTTCTTGGAACATGGGTCTTATTAGCTTCCTAAGGTGACACAGAATACACTTAATTGAATGTTATTGTACTTGCTCTTTTCAAGTAGTTGTTTCTTTTTGAGATACATATTTTTAATTTCTATTTTGTTGGGTGTGTGAGATTGAATCTAATTAGAGTGTTTTCATTGTTTTGCCATATATTTTTGGTGTTTTAATTTTAATGTTAGTGTTTTAATTTTAAGAAGGCAACATAGAAATTACATTTATTAGAATAAATCTAGGTCTATCAGTTTTCATTTTAATTTGTTTTCCTCTTTCTTAACTATATTTTGAAAGAATCATATCTAAAAAGACCCATTTATGCGATATAAGTAAACATGTGTTATCTTTCTAGTAAGAAAAAATTATAAGAAGGTAATATAAGTGTTAAATTTACTAGAATAAAACCGGTCTAGCATTTTTCGTTTTAATTTTTTTTCCTTTGTTAACTATAGTTTATAAAGAATGATATAAATAGACTCGTGTATGGCATATAAATAAACATGTATTATAGCTTTAATAAAATAAATAAATAAATTATAACAAGACGGAATAAGTGTTAAATTTCCAAGAATCAAAATAAAAATAAATTAAGAAATACTTGTAAACTTGGGTGATTTAAGATAATTTGAATTAGAAAGATTTGTATCTATGGAATGAACATGAAAATAAATTAGTAAATACTTTCAACATTCAGTTGAGTTGAAGCTAAGTTGAATGAATTAGAGATTTTTAGTTGGGTTGAATTAGAGATCTCTAGTTGTTTTCTTCTTGCAATTATCCAACTATCCAACCAAGTAGAAACAACATTTCTTGCTACCTAGCCTTCCAACAGATTTGTCTAAATAGTGATCTTTTGCACAAGCTAACAATACATGTATAAATATATTAAATTGATTTCATTGAATTTATTTTTTACACGGATGACAAAACCTATTAAACATGATTGAAAAATGGACATTATGCATAAAAGTTTCTTGTTATCCCAATCTAGGGCAAGCAATGATAACTTATGTGCTATGCAATATTGTGATGAACAAAGTCCTCCAAAGGAAAAGGAATGTACCTGGAAGAACAAAAAACAATGAAGCATGTTATATTGCATTGATAGAAGGCTTAGGGATAACTAGGGAGTATGGATCAAATGGAATTGTATTCTTCACCAATTCTGAACTTATGTGTAACCAGATAAAAGGCATGTACCAAGTTAAAAAATAGAGGTTAAAATTGTTGGAAATACTGAGAGGGGGTGTGAATCAGTATTTCTTACCCTATTTTTTTAATTGTTCTAGTGATTGCCAAAAGCATATATAGGTATGTTTATGTATACACAAAACACAGAAATCAATAGCTGGAATAAATGCTTTTATTAAAACTCAAGATAGTACAATGAAATAAATACAATATAAGTATAAATCTGATTGTAAATAGTTGCCAAGCTCCAAATTGGTTGGACTTCAGTGAGGCTCCAACGTCTAGAGCACCAACTCTGTTTTGCCAAGACACCAATCTTGGACTTAGGAACACCAACTCCCAAGGACTTCAATCTTGTTCAGTTCTGAGGCTCCAACCTCTTGGGCTCCAACCCAACCTTGGTATAAACTGGTATGCTGCTACACTCTGTTCAGCTGAGGTTCTCTCACTCCTACTCTCCTGCCTCTACTACTTCTACTGCCTCTACAGCCTCCGCTGCTTCTGCAGCCTCTTTTTCCTCTCCTGCTTCTGCTACCTCTATAGCCTCTGCTACTTCTACTACCTCACCGTCTGGTCCCTCATTACACCAACATCTCCAAAAGTTCTCTGTTTTTACTATTTTATACATTCCCATGGCTTTGTCCATTCATTTCCGCTTACTCGCTAGCTGTTTGGCTTCCTCCTAGCTCGCTTGAGCTTCGGCTTCCTCAACACTCGCTCGACCTTCTGGCTTCCCTCCTCCATTCACTTTAGCTTCCTCTGTGCTCGAATTAACCAATGCTTCACAGGACACGATCAAGAGGAAGAGGGGCCAAATAATCCACGAGGAACACATCTCACTGGTTACGACTATAACAACGCTCCTTTAACAATGATTGTGGGCATGCACAGAGTACACCTTCATTTAATGGATAGCCACGTCTAATCTAAATCTATTTTTCCATGAATCACCCCATTTACCTGACGTTCAACCTTCTAAAACTATCAAGAGCATTCCATAGTGTATTTCTGCCTCTAAACACCGCATAGGCCAAAAATTCATTTACACAAGAAATATGAGCAAAAACAGTCGAAAAGAAAGAAGGGGCAGACTTCAAGCAATATTACACTTGCATCTAACCTGTATCGGGTCTGCAGCGTTCATCGCAATCAACGTTTGGGTGTGGCAAGGCTTTATAACATATGCGATTATGATGGTTGTGATAAGCATTGAACCATGTTTTATGTGCTTGTTGGGTCTGTAGCTTTCATCGCTATCAGCGATCGCAAAGGGGCTGCTTACCACTCTATGAATTCACTCCAAATTCCCTATGCGATAATTGCTATCAGCGATTGCAACATATCGACAATCACAGTCACAACATCGGGTCCACTCTTGCGGATGCGATATAATAATAAGTTATATTTATATACCCTTCGGGTCCATGTGTATATATCGCAATTGGCGCTCAGGAGAGTGTAATTCCTTGATGTATTATTGCGATGGGTGGATGCGATAAAATATTTAACCATACCACAATTCCGCATCGGGTCCATGTACATAATCGCAATCAGAGGTTTCGGGGGTGACAACCCTTTGAGACTAGCGACACAACAGATGCGATTTTACATTAAGGAAGCTTATAATGGAGCCGTAGGTCTGTGTTATATTATATTGCATATATATATATACTATATACTTTATAATATATATTATAATATCTATATATAATAACTCGATCCCTCTTTGTAACTCCTCCTTATACTTTTGACATATGCGATACTCTTGATATTCTTCCTTTCGCATGTATTTACTCTTATAGTGTTAACACAACACACACCACACCACACACAACACACCACACATAATAGTATATATATCACTATATCTAAAATTATAATACTAATATATATTATATAATATATATTATAATTATATACATTATCACTTTACTTACATAATAATATTACATATTATATATACATCTTATTACTATACCATATATATATATACACATATATATACACACATATATATACACACACACACACACACACATATATATATATATGGGTTTTACCTTCAATAGCTCTTGATTGTGTAATCTGCTTCCTCTCATGGCTCTATTTTGGCATATATATGTGTTATATATATATATGGCTCCTCCGTTTTCTCCTCTTCTTTGGCTCTGTTTGCTCCTCTCGTCTCCATCTGCTCCTCTGGTGGCTCTGTTCCATCTACTCCTCTTGGCTCCAACTGTTCCTCTAATATTTCCATATGGACATCAATGAAAATCAGTGTCCAATAATCTACCCCTTTGTTATTGATGGCAATTTTATTCTGCTCTCCCCCTTTGACATCTATGGCAAAGGAATGCATACAGACTTCCCCTGTCCTGCTACCTCTTTATGAATGAACTTGAGTGATGATAAATAAATAACCCCCATCTTTTGACGCAGATGTTCGAATGCTTCTCAAGGAAGAGGTTTTGTGAAAATATCAGCTATCTGCTCCTTTGTACTGATATATTCCAGGACGATGTTTTGTTTAGCCACTTGCTCACAGAGGAAATGATACTTGATTGGTATATGTTTGGTTCTTGAGTGCATCACTTGATTTTTACTGAGACTGATAGTACTTGTGTTGTCACAATAGACAGTAATTGGTTGATCTGTACATATGTCGAGATCTTTTAGAGCTTCCTTCATCCATAGTATCTGAGTACAACAGTTTGCTGCAGCAATATGCTCGGCTTCAGCTGTGGATAATGATATGGATGACTGTTTTTTGCTGAGCCAGGAAACCAAACAGTCTCCTAGGAAGAATGCATTTCCACTAGTACTTTTCTAATCCTCTATACTTACAGCCCAATCAGCGTCGGTGTATGCAGTTACAGTCAGTGTTGAGTTCTTTGGGAACCAAAGACTGAAATCAGAAGTTCCCTTCATATATCTGAGAATTCTTTTTACAACTAATAAATGGGATTGTTTGGGAGAAAATTGAAATCTTCCCACCATTCCTACTGCTTGCATTATGTCTGGTCATGTAGCTGTTAAGTATAGAATGGCTCTAGTCATTGACCTGTAATGAGTTACATCTACTAGAGGGGAGTCATCATCTTTGCTCAGTTTGAAGTTTGTGGTCATAGGTGTGCTCACGGGTGCACAGTCCTCCATTCCATATTTTTTGAGCATGTCTTTTAGATATTTGGTTTGAGATATACACAATCCTGCTCTGGTTTGAGATATTTGAAGTCCAAGGAAGTGGGACAGTTCTCCTACCATTGACATCTCAAACTCTTTTGACATGTTTTGAGAAAAATCATGGCTCATTTCATCATTATTACTAGCAAAAATCAGATCATCGACATAAACAAGAGCAGCTAATAACTTATCTTGATCTGTCTTTATGTATAGATTACTTCTAGCCACTCCCTTTTTGAAGCCTTGTTGTTGTAGATAGTGATCCAGTCTTGCATACCAAGCTCTAGGAGCTTGTTTCAACCCATATAAAGCCTTTTTGAACTTACAAACTAAGTCCTTTCCTGTTGTTAGATCAAAACCTTCTGGCTCCATGTAGACTTCCTCCTTGAGTTCCCCGTTTAGAAATTCTAATTTCACATCCATTTGATAGATTTTGAATCCTTTTGAGCAAGAAAATGCCAAGAACATCCTGATAGCTTCCATACGGGCCACTGGAGCAAATGTCTCTTTAAAGTCAATTCCTTCAATTTGTGAATAGCCTCTGCAGACAAGTCTTGCCTTGTTTCTGATAACCCGTCCTTCCTCATTCATTTTATTTTTGGACACCCATTTGGTTACTATTATGTTTTTGTCCTTTGGACGAGGTACCAACTCCCATGTCTTGTTCTTCTCAATTTGGGACATTTCTTCTTCCATGGCTTTTACCCAATGAGGATCTTTACTTGCTTCTACAAATGTTTCTGGTTCTATCATAGATAGGAGGGCAATGAATTTTCTCTTGGGTGTAATTGTTATCCTTATTCGGGTCTGCACACCTTCATCTCTATCACCAATGATATGTTCTTCTGGATGATATCTTTGGACATACTTCATCTTTGAAGGGGTATTAGGTGGTTCTCTTTCCTCTTCTTCTTCTTCTTCTTCCTTATCTATTTCTTCTTCTTTAGGTTCTTCTTCTTCAACGAGAGAGTCATCTTCATGTTCTTCAATTTCCTTTTCTGGAAGATCTTCATCAACCTTTACATCAATGCTTTCCACTATTTTCTTCAAACGATAATTGTAGCACTTGTAAGCCTTGCTCATTGTAGAGTATCCAAGAAATATACCTTCATCAACCTGAGAATCAAACTTTCCGGGTGAGCCATCATTTATTTTTATGAAGCACTTGCTTCCAAAGATCTTGAAGTACTTCATTAAAGCAGGTCTTGCTTTCCATAGCTCATAAGGATTTTTTCCACAATTTGATCTTAATTGAGTTCGATTCAATGTATAGATAGTTATCCCTACTGCTTCTCTCTAGAATTTAGGTTGTAAGGCTGTTGCTAATAGCATAGTTCTTGCCATTTCTTGGACTGTTCGGTTTCTTCTTTCAACTACCCAATTTTGCTGAGGTGTTCTGGCAGCTGAGAATTCCCTTTTAATTCCATGAATATTACAGAAATCACTAAACTCGTTTGATGTGAATTCTCCTCCTCTGTCTGTTCTGAGGCACTTAATTTTTGAATCTTTTTCATTTTCTACAAGGGCTTTTAGATTCTTAAAACACTCAAAAGTTTCAGATTTATACTTTATGAAATATATCCACATCATTCAAGTATAATCATCAAAAAATAACACAAAGTACATTTCTCCTTGGAGTGATTAATTTCTAGTTGGCCCACACACATCAGCATGGATGATCTCCAAGGGCTTCGATGTACAATGTTCCTTTGTCTTGTGGCTAGTTCTGGTTTGCTTTCCATGTTGACATGGACCACACACTACTTGATTTGGTTTGAATAGCCTTTGGATGTCTCGTACAGCTTTGATCTTACTGATATTGATCAGATTTTCGAAGCTTGTATGTCCAAGTCACTTGTGCCACAACCAACTCTCATCTGTCTGACTCAAGTAGCATTTATTTTCTTGAATCTTGTTCAGAATGTAAATGTTGTCTGATGTTTTCACCCCTTTTGCCACAAGTTTCCCTAAGGTAGAGTTCCTTATTTCACAGTCTTTGGTGCTGAAGACAACCTTATGTCCTTGATCACAGATTTGGCTGACACTCAGGAGGTTGTGTTTGAGTCTGTCAACTAGCAGAGCATCTTGAGCTTTTCCTTCTCCATTGATCATAGTAACTATTCCTTTTCCTGCAATTCTACCAAATCCACTTCCAAAGGACACATTCCCTTCCTTTTTTCTCAGTGAGACAAACTTCCTTATGTCTCCTGTCATGTGTTTGGAGCACCCACTATCTATAAACCACTGGTTTTCATTATTTTGAGCATATAGAGCCAGGCCGCGTTTGTCCATGTTGGATTTCTTGCTACTCGTCTTTCTTCCTTTGAGAGGGCAGTCTTGTTCATAGTGCCCATAATTGTAGCAGAAAGAGGAAATCAGATCAAATTTGGTCAAGGGATCAAATGAATTGAAGGTTTTGATTTGTCCCTACCTTTTGGGGGCATATGAGTTGATTGTTTGGTCCTTTAGTTTTGTCATTTCACTTCTGCGAGCCATACAATGTCTGGCTTGATGACTGAATTTTTTACAGCGAAAGCAGTGTCTAAGAAAGATGGTTGTGTACTTGTTGAAGCAACCACTATTTGAGTTGATTTCCTTCCTCGGAATTACTCCTCCCTCGTTCTTTGGATTTGTGATAGGCCCTTGGTGGAGTACAGGTTTTTATTTGCTGTAGTGTCCATGATTCGACTCCACATTCTTCTTTGGAGTAATTCTCTCTTCATTCTTGGGATTTGGGATGCACTTTTGATAACATACTTTTTCATCTTTTGGATTGCAAGAAAGTGCATTGGCATAGCTTTTTGCACTATTCTTAGTGCTTGAGGATTCTCCTTTGAAACCTATTCTAGACTTGTTATGTTGAGGTTTTTGATTTTTCATAATAGTCTCAAGTATTTTAGAGCTTTTATAGCCCTTTTTAATTTGCTCCAACTCCTTTCTCAAAGACACTATTTTGGTCTCATGTTCTTCACAAGTCTCTTCTTTTTGTTTAAGCTTTGCTTCCAAAAGATCTTCTCTCCTTCTTATTTCCTTGTTCTCCACTTTGAGAGAAATGATCTTGTTCCGTAATTTCTCATTTTCTTCAATGTTGCTTATTAACAGTTCATCTACTTTTCCTTCTAGCTCTGAGTCATCATCATCTACGAGTGCCATGAATAATGCTTCTTGGCTTTCATCATGATCACTTTCCTCATCTGATTTCTTCTTAACGACCATAAACTCATCCTCATCAGAGTCATCTTGCTTGGAGAAGAAGTTTTTCTTATTGAACCCTTTCTTTTTGTGTGCCATTCTTTTATAATTTCCTTCATCATCACTGTCATGTTTATGAGGACATTTTGCTGCATAATGACCTTTTTTACCACATTTAAAACAGATAAGGGGATACTTGCCTTTAAGCCTAAATCCTCTCTTCAACTTTCGTACAAATTGAGCCAATTCAGATTCCACATCTGACTCATCACTACAATCATTCCTTTCTTTCCCCTTCTTTCACTTTGAGTCCTTGAATGCTGCATCTTTGGAGCTTGGGCCACCTTTCCTCATTTCATAGGCAGTGAGAATTCCATGAAGTTCATCCATTTTGAGGGTATCTAGATCCTTTTCTTCTTCTATAGCACTTATCTTGGAGTCAAATCTATTTGGAAGAGACCTTAATACCTTTTGAACAATGGTACTTTCTTCAACTTTTTCGTCCAATCCTTTCAGGGAATTTACCACTTCAGCTACTCGGAGGAGATATGCTGCAATAACTTCTTCATCTTCCATCCTCAAACTTTCAAATTGTCTTCTGTGAGTTTGAAGCTTTGCTTTTTTTACTTTTGAGACTCCATCGTACAAGCTAACTAGCTTCTCCCCTATTTCTTTGGCAGATGTACAGTGCATGATTTTTGTAAACTCGGAATCAATGATTCCACTAGTGATGGAGTTCATGGCCTTTGCATTTGTGATGTAGCCTTTCTTCTCATCTTGGTCTGTTGAAAGAGTGGTAGTCATTTTGTATTCATTTTGAATAAAATGCCAGACTTCAGGTCCAAGGGACATTAATTAGTAGGTCATTATTTTCTTCTAGAAACCAAAGTTAGTGCCATCGAACAAAGGAGGTCTTCCTGATGCTTCGTGATTTCTCATCATGGTTGTAGATCCTTCTTCAAGCTGTTAGGCTAGTATGAAGAAGCCTGCTCTGATACCAATTGTTGGAAATACTGAGAGCGGGGGTGAATCAATATTTCTTACCCTTTTTTTAATTGTTATAGTGATTGCCAAAAGCATATATAGGTATGTATATGTATACACAGAACACAAAAATCAATAGCTAGAATAAATTCTTTTATTAAAAATCAAGACAGTGCAATGAAATAAATACGATATAAGTATAAATCTGATTGTGAATATTTTCCAAGCTCCAACTTGGACTTTAGTGAGGCTCCAACATCCAGAGCACCAACTCTGTTTTGCCAAGACACCAATCTTGGACTTAGGAGCACCAACTCCCAAGGACTTCAATCTTGTTCAGTTCTGAGGTTCCAACCTCTTGGGCTCCAACCCAACCTTGGTATAAACTGGTATGCTGCTACACTCTATTCAAATGAGGTTCTCTCACTCCTACTCTCCTGCCTCTGCTGCTTCTGCTGCCTCTACGGCCTCCGCTGCTTCTGCAGTCTCTTTTTCCTCTGCTTCTTCTGTTGCCTCTACAGCCTCCGCTACTTCTACTACCTCACCCTCTGGTCCCTCATTACACCAACAACTCCAATATTTCTCTGTTTTTACTATTTTATACATTCCCATGCCTTTGTCCATTCATTTCCACTTACTCGCTAGCTCTTTGGCTTCCTCCTAGCTCACTTGAGCTTCGCTTCCTCAACACTTGCTCGACCTTCTGGCTTCCCTCCTCCATTCGCTTTAGGTTCCTCTGCGCTCGAATTAACCAATGCTTCATGGGACATGTTCAAGAGGAAGAGGGGCCAAATAATCTAGGGGGAACACATCTCACTCGTTATGACTGTAAAATTGCTCCTTTAACAATGATTGTGGGCATGCACAGAGCTCAGCTTCATTTAAGAGATAGCCACATCCAATTGCAATCTATTTCGCCACGAATCACCCCATTTACCTGACGTTCAACCTTCTAGAACTATTGGGAGCATCCCGTAGTGTATTTCTACCTCTAAACGCCACGCAGGACAAAAATTCATTTACGCAGGAAATATGAGCAAAAACAGTTGAAAAGACTGAAGGGGCGAACTTCAAGCAACTTGCTTCTAACCTGTATTGGGTCCGCAGTGTTCATTGCAATCGGCACATGGGTGTGGCAAGGCTTTATAACATATGCGATTGTGACGAATGCGATAAGCATTGAACCATGTTTATGTGCTTGTTGGGTCTGTAGCTTTCATCGCTATCGGCGATCGCAAAGGGGCTGCTTACCACTATATGACTTTGCTCTGAATTCCTGATGCAATAATCGCTATCGGCGATCACAACATATCAGTAGTCGTAGTTGTAGCATCAAGTCCACTCTCGCGGATGTGATATGATATTAAGTTATATTTATATACCCTTCGGGTCCATCTGTATATATCACAAATGGCGCTCGGGAGAGTGTAATTCCTTGATGTATTGTTGCGATGGGAAGATGCGACAACACATTTAACCATACCACAATTCTGCATCAGGTCTGCGTACATTATTGCAATCAGAGGTTTCGAGGGTGACAACCCTTTGAGACTAGCAACATAGAGGATGCGATTTTACATTAAGGCAGTTTATAATGGAGCCGCGGGTCCGTGTTATATTATATCGCATATATATTATATATATATATATTATAATATATATTTTTATATATATATATATATATATTATTATTATGTATATATATACTTCTTTTGCTCTTTGCTCCTTCGTTATACTTTTGGCATATGCGATCTCCCGATAGTCTTCCTTGGCATTTGTTACCCGATAACTATTAACACACACACAAAGAATTAATATTATATATATATATATTATATATATATTATATATATATGGCACCTCCATTTTCTTCTCTTCTTTGTCTCAGTCTACTCATCTCGTCTCCATCTACTCCTCTGGTGGCTCTGTTCCATCTGCTCCTCTTGGCTCCGTTTGCTCCTCTGGTATTGCCATATTGACATCAATGACAATTTGTGTCCAACAAAAACAATTGCATGGAGAAGAAAAAAATATTGTTAGTCAATTTCAATCATTTAGCATAAGACATTGTGCAAATGTGTATAAAATGTCTAGTGATCTATTGTATGGGGCAATGCCAATTCAAGATTTATTTGTAAATTATGATTTAGTATTAAGAAGTTATCCATCAATATTTATTGATGGACATTGTAATATAGCTTTGATATGTGTGTGTTGTTCAGTTTATGTGTCATTTTTAATGACCATGTCCTTTTTAAGTTCTATACCATATGTGCCCCCACTGTGTAAGCACAACTTAGTGAACTTGACATGTTTTAGAAAATTTTATATTTAATTTTCAAAATGTGCATGCTTCAACATTTGTGTTTTTAGTCTTAAGTATATTTTAAATGAAGATCTTCGGAGTGTTACATTAATTTTCTGAATTCTTTCAATGTTTTTAAATAGAAATTTTAAGATCTTGAAATGCATGATGTAATTTCAAGGGTTACATCAATTAAATACATGAGGTAAATTTTTAAATATTGTGCAGCTATATATATATATAATTAATATATCATGCGATGATCATTTTCGACGTGATCTTTCAATAGAGTCCATGCTTCTACTAGAGGGGGGTCGAGGTCATGGATCAAATAGAATATTAAATGAATCAAGGGAGGTCCATCATTCACGTCATGGTAATATATATATATATATATATATATATATATGCATTTACTTGAATGATAAATACGTAGAATCATATGTATGTACACATACATATTGAATTGATTTTCTATTTTTCTTAGATGCTTCGCTCACTATGTTGTCACGTGATGGTGGTCAACATTCTCTGGGTGGTCATCAATCTCAGGGTGGTCAACATTATTCGGGTGGTCATCAATCTTAGGGTGGTCAACATTCTCTGGGTGGCCATCAATCTCAGGATGGTCAACATTTTGCGACTAGTCAACATCATTTTGGTAAAATTATATAATAATAAAAATTATGTTAAAACAAATTTGTACCTATAAATGAATTGTATGTACATATGTGTGTACATGTCTATCTTGCATACATGTATGAATACATTTATTCACACGTTTTTATATTTATGTATTTTTATATATTGATCTAGTGGGTGGAAATGTTGGTCCAAGTAGACGTAAGCGAAGCCAAATAGTTCAAGAAGAAGGCCAGACACCAACTACCACTTATCCATCTGATATTCCAGATGTGCTTCCTTGGGAGACAAACCTCCAACAAAGCACATTACAAAAGTGAAAAATTCATTCTTCTAAATTGAGGAAAGATCTTGGGAGTTTGGAGTTTCTTGCAGAGAATAGAGAAAGCTAGGAAATAGTTGTGCACTCCCTAAGCTCATTTCTTGATATTTATGAGAATCTTGGGCCAACCACTGATTCATTTATAGATATGATGAGGCATAGAAAGGAAGTAGTGACGGGTCCCAATAAATGGGTTGAGATTAGTAAACGGATTACAAAAGAAAATGAAAAATCTATGTTTAATTTCAAAGAAGGGTCGAAAAGAAAGATGCTCAAGGTGCAATATTTCAAGCACCCTAATATAGCCATCCATTTGTATGATAGGTTCCTTCTAGCGTATGGAAATCTACCATGGAATGAAAAGATTCCAATTTATCTTGAAAATTTATTTTTATGCAGAATCCCTTTTGGGTATGAAACTCGTTTATAATGACATTCCATTTGAATATTGTGGTACTAGGAAAGATCATCTATATCATTGTAAGGGTGCATTACGTGTTACTGAATTGCCTTGCCCTCATCCACCTTTAGTACATGTTATATTGTTAAACAACCCCCCCATTTGTTGATTTAATAGTTAATATTCTATTAATAAATGGGGACCCTTTATAAAACATCCTCCAAAAACTTAACACTTAAGCACTTTATTTTTGAGTTCTTGGGAATAATTTTTTTTAAATAATATAAGGTATCAAGCCAAATCCCTTGCGACTAGAAATCCTCACTTTATCACATATCACCGAATCATGTTTGTCAAAGGTTAATTAACAAACTTGGATTTGCGAATTGCGATAAGAAGGGATCACCGTAATAAACTTGGGATATCATTAAACTTTCCATTTAAAACTAAGACTTAAGTTATTTCTTGTAGAATAAAGTGCCTATCGCAATCGCATATCGACATTCATGAAAATAATAACTAACAAAGCCTTTGGAATATGCGAATTGCGATATTGTGACATAACAAACCAAAACTTATCACATCATGACACTTTACTCAAAGGCCAATCTTGTGAACTATGAAAAGTTTGCGAAACATGATATGACCTGGACCCAATGAAAGTATATGATAAATGTTATAAACTGTAGTTAAGTTGGACGCTTGGTATAAGGTCACTTTACACAATAAATATTCATTTAAGAAAAATGTGCTTTAAACAATAAAAGGTATTCCACTCACCTCGCATCTCATAAAAATTCTAAACAACTCCGAAAAATGCATAATCAAAACTGTGATATTGCAATTTTCGATATTGCGATAATCTTTATCGCAATTGCATAATCAGCGTATCGCACTTCAAAATCATCACCTTAAAGTTTTTCCTTTCATGTTTTCGATGCTATGACTTAAATGAGTAATAAAGGCCATGATAAAAGATCTTAGTGCGTATTTAATAAATTTTAATGCCATTATGTTTAAAAAGGCTCGACGTGATTTGATATATTTCATCTGCATTTTCAAATAAAATCTCATTCCTTGTCACCTTTTGGAGTTAACTATATCATTGAATTTTCACCGTCATTTTCACTCTGTGTTTATCCGATAATCTCCATTGTTCCATTTCAGGGAGCCTCCAAAGAAAAAAACTTTGGAAAAGATGGTGAAAAAGGGAAAATCTACTACATCTAAGAAATCAAACATGATACCACTTTTCTGTAATACAACTTGCAACAAATATGAAGGAACCACATCATGGGAATATATGTATAACTTGATGGAAGAAGAGAAACCTAGGCCACTGGTAACAAAGGCAACAATTGATTCCCAAGAATCATCTGATGCTTCCTATTTTGAAGCAACATGTCCATTTTTACACAGAATAGCTGCAAGACCTAAGATATTACCATATACAGATAAGGTAAAATGGGTGATTGATGATGTAGATGTCGTAGATAGAACTTTCAGGAATAAAATACATGAGGTCATGGGGTATTTCACACCAGACAATCTGCGCCAGATGTACCAGCTACTAGAGCCTCAAAAGCTCTATAACAAAGATTTCCATGATCATTTCGCTAAAGAGAACAAGGACCCATTGGATGTTACATAGACCTGGAATTCAGGTGGAGGAAAATTCAAATGGGACAAATCAGTATGTACCCAATTTCATTCCTCTCTGCCCCACATAATTTCACAGCTGCGATGATGTGTATATTATTTGGTAAAGTTGATAAGACCAATTTTTTTATAGAATGGGTTCCATTAATTGATGCAGCAGTTGACGCAACAATCATGAATTGGAGTCAAATTTTATCAGACAATTTAGCAATGGCCATTAGAGAATATAGACAAAACATAAGTGTTTCCTCAAGAATTTTCCCTCATTTCTTTATGAGTGCTTATGTTATGGACGCCATTTGTTTTTTTCTCAATTTCCAAACATGGGTTCAAAGTGGATTGTACATTGTTAGAGTCAGTATTTGCATACTACCATTAGTGATTAAAACTCCTATTTTCATATTCATATTAGGGTCACACTCAGAAACATTTGTCATTCCACCTAGGTCCTCATAAAAAATTTAATCACTGATGGTAGCCCTAGTAAAAAAAACCTCACTCTCCCTCAAAAATCAATACTTGCTAGCCCACATTCATGTCTTACTGAGCATACATCAATCATAAAAGCTCATTTGATCATGTATTTATGTCATTTAAGTCAACATGGAGTCTGGTCATTCAAGGTCCCATTAGGTCACTAGGTTTCATTTTCCAAGGTCCAATAAAACACCATTTCACTGCATAAGGCCATTTTTTATTGAAAGTATGTTTCTGACCAAACGGAAATGAATTTAACAAAAATGAGAGAGGTTGTTGTCCATGACAGGCCAAGGAACAAAAATTTCCTTCAGTGTTTACACAGGTTTTATGGTTTGGGATAAATGTCAAAAATAAAGTTTCTACAAGAGAGTTGTTACACTTCTAGCGTCACCTTGGGAAAATTAAATTTTCTCATAGCTAGACTATCCACATGACTTTCTTAATAAGTCAAATGATAACTAGACAGAAAGAGATTTCCAATGAGATATCATGAGCTTAATTTGGAGTTGAGGAAGACCTCCAAAAGTTTCCTAAAATATCACACTTCATTTTGCACCCTCATTCTGCACTTTTTGACTAGTGTTGGGAGAATTGATTTTTGAGGGGCTATACTTGATCATTTTTAGTGGTTGATAGGTCCATTATGTAGCCAAGAGAGATATATTTCCAATGAGCTATCATGAAATCAATTTGGACTCTAGGAAGGCACTCAAAAGTTGTTTTTAAAATGGCATTTCACACTCAACACTGTGAGGGTGCACTTCCTTCTGGCACTACGCACTTGCCAAAGAGAGGGTGCACTTCCTTGTGGCATTGCTCACTTGCCCAGAATAGCTAGAAATGCTTTCATACTTTGCCAAATTGCCTCCAAATATTCAAAAACATTGTCTTCAACCTCTAGTAAGTGAGTGACAATTAAATATATTATTCTTCTTCCTCCTACTATCATTCCTTATGGTATTTTGTAAGTTTCATTAAAATATTTGGTGTTTTACTCATTTCAAACCCTAGTATCTCCCTCAAATCACCATTGCACTCTCAATTCACAAATTTCATTCCCCTACACTTTCATACCCTTTCCTCATTACAATTTCCTTTCCCTAAACCCTTTATCCCAATACCCTAAGCCCTAGGTGCTACAACTACATAGGCTCCCAACCCCCAACCTATAAATAATTTCCCCATCCTAAATTCCATCATATTATTACTCCTCGTCCCCTCCCCCATTTCATAAATACATAACCATGTCTCCTTCAAATTTCCCTTTCCAGTTCCTCATTCCTAAAAACCACATTCCATCAACATCTTACCTCCCTATGTTTTTTACATTAAGACACTATGCCAAAAGAGAAAGAAATTCAAGGGAAAATCTCAAGGCAGCAAATGCAAAGATTGAAGCCCTAACTCACTGAGAAGAGAAAAAGAAACTTGATATACTTGCAAAGGCTTCACTCCAATCCTAGCCACACCAACATCAGCCACTTCACCAATTTTGAAGCATTTTTACTCATTTTTGCAATTTATGTCCTCTTTTGTGTGTTCTTGGACAGTGTTATATCAGCAACATGGTCAAATGTGCAATGCCCTAGGCATTGTGCACTTTTTTGGGGCACTTTTTGAGTAAATGGAGACCACCATTGGATGCCAAATGACAAATACATCTAAGAAAACCACTTTTCCAGCCTTAGTTTGCAAAACTAGCAGGTGAATAGGGAAAAACAAACAAGCAAAAAAAATCATGTTTCTATCTCAATTTTAGCCTACGCACTGCACACAAAGAAGTCTTGGGAGAATGAAGTTTTGGGGGCCAAATCACCTTCATTTTGCAAACTGGAGGCATATTATGAAAAGTAGACTTGAAGGGATTTCCAATGAAATATCCTGGGCTCAATTTGGACATCAGGAAGGTAGTCAAAATTAACCTGCAAGATGGATGGTGCACTTGACACTTTGAGGGCAAACATGACAGAAAAATGGCACACTTGACCATTTACTGATATTTTTGAATTTTCACTGTAATTTTGACTTTTATTTCAGAAAATGATGTTTTCACCTATGTAATTAAGGATGGTAAATGTAATAAGGATGTGGATAAGTTACCTAGGGGTAGATTCATTAGGTAAAAGTTATCATCAAGTCAAATGAATCAGTTTCAATGTTTTTAGGGAGGAGTCACTTAGAGCTCCCTACACTCTAGGTATCAGTTTAGATTTTTGTGGATCTCTTCCTCAACTTAGGGATTCGACCCCTAAGGGAGAGAGAAGGTTGATTTGATTTTATATCTTCACTTTATTCACTCTTTTAAGAGGTTGGACTCAGTTGGATGTTGTAGTATTGATCGGAGACACTATTGTATCAAAATTTGGTAGGTTTTAATAGATGAGTTGCAGTTATTTCTCTGGGATACATGTGGTATGAATGTTTAGCATTGTTTCTCTATGTTATCATTTGCATGAAATTTTTGTAAGTTCATAAACCATTTCATGTTTGTTATATGATAATTGTCAAGTTGATAGTCAAAATACATGTTTGCTCATGCTCTAGTTTGGGAAAGTTATCATAATTTGTCAATTTTTTCTTCAGTTTAGAAAGAATACATCTCCTATGCTCTTCCTAACTCCTCAATCAGTCTTAAACCATCTCAATAAATCAAATTTTAAGTGTTAATCCTTCTTCCTATCTTGCCCCTTTGAATGTATGCAATCATATCTTATTTTCCCTAACCTAGGTTCTTTGACCTAATCCTCATCCAACAACCCCATCAAATCAAATCAAAAAAACTTCTTGCACTATAATACCTAGCCAAAAACCCTAATACATCCATCCCTCTTGGCTGTGATTCTTTAGGGAGATCCTCTCCGACTTGGTAGGGCTAGCTACCAAGTCAAAAGGTTGGTTTGTAGTTACCTCAGCTGGACTCTTCCTCAGCCTTGGATATCTAGAGGTGTGATAACATACAAACCTGCTCCCATCCATGTATACCATAGAATATTTTGGGAATCTCAATTCCATCCCCATTTTTACAAAAATTTGCCAGGGTATTATCCCCTATGTTTTCTGAAGAAGCCAAGGTAGACATCTTGCCAGTTGCTAGATGGTTTAGCAAAGAGACGTTTAGTTACATCAGAGTTTTTGGGAGCATTTCTTCTCCGTATGTCCTCCCATATTATGTCTAAGAAAAGCTATTGGCCAAAGAGATAGCTTACCAGACAACTGTTGGAAATAATACTAAGAGGGGGGGGGGGGTGAATTAGTATTATCAAATCAATAACCTTTTCATTTCCATACTTAGATTTATATACGCTACTTCTATTAAGGGAACTCGTGTGTACACACAATTGTGTCTAATGCAACTAGAGTATATCTAGTAAACTTATGATTCAGTTAATCCATTAAAATTTGATCTTCAAACAATGCATCAGAACTTCATTAACCATATGAGCAGTAAATAGGTGCAATAAAACAGTATAGATCATCACACACAAGAAACACACATGAACGCCATGATGTAAGTTGGAAACCCAATGTGGGTGAAAACCACCTACTGCAATTCATCTCTATCTTACTTTAATAAGAAACTTCCTTTTACAATATTTCTGTACTGGTGCAGTCTTATACCAGTATGTGGGCTTCTACCTGTAGAAGTCTACAACCTTCTCTCATTCTCCAGCTTCTCCTGGAAGGGAGCTACAACCCCCTTAGCTTTTGTACTAGTATGTAGGTGCTAACCTACAGAAGGCTACAACCTTCTCTTTTCTTCCAGGGACCATGTTCATAAATTTTTAGACTAGATCCATAAGCAACATCAATCAAACATCAAATATATTTGCATCAACATATCCCCTTTGCACCAACCAAAACTGAATCAAACAATCACTTATCTGAATGTTGTAACCAGAATATAGTAACAGTAACTAGACACCAATCCTAAACCCAAAATGTTGCAGCAATAAAAAAAAGTAGCTAAAACATATTTTATGAGACGTACGCTACTTCAAGGTGAAGAACCTGCGTGCATACACTTATGTATTAAGGCAAACCAGCATATACGCTATTTTAAATTACTGAACTAGCGTGTATATGCACCTTTGCTGTGCCAAACCTGCGTAAAAATCTATTAAAGACAATTTTCCCTTTCCAAATATTTAGACATCAGTTACACCCAGATTATCATATTTATAGCTCAATTCATGTGCCAAACCTAACCGATCAAAATCACACAAAGAAGCCTTAGTATCTCGACCCATCAATACAACTTATCCTTCTTCTAGTGCTCAGGTTCCTCCTTGGTTCAAATCTAGCTATGCACCATGACTAGTATTCTAAATCTTGCTCTTCATAAGATATTCAATACTTGAGTGAATGCCTTTGCCTAATTCTCTCCTTCCCCTTTTATAGTCTTAGGCCTTACTCAATACCATGGTCTAAAACCACTTAGAACCAATTCTTGGGACCCAATAGCTGGGTTCAGCACTTCGGACGGAATACCATGGTCCAAAGACCATAGGTCCAAATACTAGGGACTAGATACCATGGACTAGAAAAAAGTTTTCCCACATGTACGCTCTTTTCCTTGCATGAAGGTGCATGCATATGCATATGTACCTTTTGATCGATGATCCCGCATGTATATGCGCCTTGGTTAAGTGGAACTTGTGTATATCTCTTTTTCCTTTATTCTGAGAGCTTGAACTGTGATCTGTCATCTGAGTGAGTTGCCATCAAGGACAACACCTGTGTCATAGTGCCAAACTTGTGTCATAATCCCAACAATCTCCCCCTTTGGGCTTGATGGCAACCCCAAGTCACTCTCCCCCTTTGTCATCAAGACCAAAGGGTTATGCTCCCCCTGAGTACATGTTGAAATCTCTTCTCTCATGTGCTGTGCATGCTCCCCATGACTATAGGCAAGGGCTACAAAAAGATGATCTATAAGAAAGACATGACTCTATACATTATAAATGACCTTCCTATCACCAAGGACTCATACATACATCCATCTCCCAACCAAGTGGGGGTATATCAATATTGAATCATCCACCCAACCAAGTGGGGATACACCAAAAGTTTACAAATGATAAGAAATGAACATTACATCATCCATCCCAGGCATAGTGGGGAAACCAAAATAGGCCATTATATAACCTTGATAATAAAAAATATAGAGATGAAATATCTAAAACAAGATTATCATAGTCATCAACAACTATCATCAGCAATATCTGTCAATCATCATTCAGACCAGCAACCATGTTCTCCCTCAACACTTGTTCCACCTGAAACGAAAAGAAACTGTGAAATTGAACCAAGATCTTCTAAGATAATGCCAACAATGCATTAGTAGAAGTATATTCTCCCCCTGAACCTGTGCCAGATGGTCTCTATCAGACCCATGTCAGACTATTTTCATCCTAAGTCCAGCCCACTATTTTTCTTCAAATAAACATATATGCGACTGTATCCATAGAAACCGGCATATGTACATGGATTCTCCTCATGAAACTCGCGTACAACCACTTTTCTCTGCAACAGATAAGTTTCAACAACAAAATGATGCATCCACTACTCCTAGCTTCTGTCTGAGGTATTCAAATGTCTCCTTGGGTAGTGGTTTGATGAATAAATCAACAACTTGTTCCTTGGAGGGAACATACTCCAATTTGACCTTTTGTTCAAGCACTTGTTCCTGAAGAAAATGATATTTGATAGGTATGTGCTTGGTCTTTGAATGCATGACTGGATTCTTTGAAATACTGATTTCAGTTGTATTATCACATAAAATGGAGATAGGTGGAGTACAAATGATTTGAAAGTCTTGCAAAATTTGCATCATCCAAAGGAGTTGTGTGCACCAAGATGCAGTAGCCACATATTCTACTTTAGATGTAGATAATGCAATTGAACTTTGTTTCTTACTTAACCAAGATACTAATCTGGAACCCATAAAAAATACACCACCACTAGTGCTTTTTCTGTCATCCACGCTTCTTGCCCAATCCGCATCTGTGTATGCATGAAGTGTGAGATCTATATCTCTAGGATACCATAAGCCATAGTTTTGTGTTCCTTGTAGGTATTTGAAAATCCTTTTAACCGCCTGAAGTGTGCTTCTTTTGGATTTGCTTGGAATCTTCCAACTATTCCCACTGCTCGCATGATGTCTGGTCGGGTACCTATCAAATAGAGCAGACTACCAATCATGGATCTATAGGTTGTTTGATGTACTGCTGCCGAATAATCATTTGCACTGGGGCTGCATCCTATTACCATAGGGGTACATACTAGTTTCGAATCTTCCATGCCATATTTCTTCAAGATCTGCTTGAGGTACTTGGTTTGTGATAGAAAGATACCATCTTTATTTTGTTGGACTTGTAAACCAAGAAAATATGTCAGCTCACCAAGCAAGGACATTTCAAATTCTTTCTTCATCACCATAGCAAAGTTTTGGCTCATGGCTTCTTCATTGCTACCGAAGATGATATCATCAACATACAAAACAAGTGTTAGCAATTTATCATTATCAATTTTTATATATAGATTGTTGTCTTCTGATCCTTTTGAAAAACCTTGTTGATGGAGGTATTTGTCGAGATGATAATACCAAGCCCTTGGAGCTTGTTTAAGACTATAGAGTGCGTTCTTAAGTCTACATACAAGTTTTGGATCATTTCTAAGGATGAATCCATCTGGTTTCTCAATATACACTTCTTCTTCTAAGTCTCCATTTAAAAAGGCAAATTTCACATCTATTTGATATACTTTGAACTTCTAAAAGCTAGAAAGAGCAAGGAAAATTCTTATGGCTTCAAGTCTAGCAATCAGTGCAAAAGTTTCTTCAAAGTCTATACCTTCTTGTTGAGCATACCCTTTACAAACAAGTCTGGCCTTGTTTCTAATAACATCTCCATTTTCGTTCATCTTGTTTTTGGATATCCATTTGGTCCCTATGATATTCTTATCATTAGGTATAGGAACCAATTCCCAAGTGTTATTTTTTTCAATCTGCTCAAGTTCTTCATTCATGGCCTTGACCCAACATTCATCTTTGCATGCTTCACTTACATTTCATGGTTCAGCAGAGGAGAGTAATGCTAGATAGCTTGAAGCTTCTATTACAGTTCTTCTTGTTTGAACATCTGCCTCTTTCTACCCCAAAAATTTGAGTCTCTGGAAGGTTCTTCTGAACATACCTGGATGGAGTCTTTTCTTCTATTCTTATCTATTCTTCTGGTGCCTCATACGTTTCTTCTTCAACATTAGTTTGGTCTAATGTTGAAGGATAGTCCTCTTCATCTTCAAAATATTCGATTTTTATCTATTTTGAATTGTTGCCTTCTTCATCAACCACCACATCAATACTTTCAACAATTTTTCCAAGTCTTTTATTGTAACACTTATATCCTTTACTTCAGGAAGAGTAACTAAGGAGAATGCTTTCATCTACTCTAGGTTCAAACTTGCCAAGATTTTCATCAGTCCTTTTGATGTAACATTTGCTTCCAAAAACCTTGAAGTATTTACCGTAGGAGTCTTACCATACCAAAGCTCATGAACATTTTGAGTGTTGTTTACCTGAATGTTTGTTTTATTGAGAATAGTAGTGGCAGCAAATGCAGCTTCACCCTAAAAGGTTGCAGTAGTTCCAGATTCATCAAGCATAGCACGAGCCATTTGTTGAACCATTCTGTTCATCCTTTCCACTACTCCATTTTGTTGAGGGGTCCTTGCAGTAGAGAATTCCCTTCTTATTCCATGTTCTTCACAAAAGTCAAAAAATTCATCCGAGGTAAATTCCCCTCCTCGATCAGACCTGAGGCATTTGATTCTGCAATCTGATTCATTTTCAGCCAAGGCTTTGAAACCTTTGAACTTTTCAAAAGCTTCGTCTTTATGTTTCAAAAGTCCTATCCAACACATCCTGGAAAAGTCATCAATGAACAATATAAAGTATTCTTCTCCTCGAGGTGACTTTTTCCTCGATGGACCACATAAATCAGTGTGGACAAGTTCAAGTGGCTTACTGGCTGATCCTTCCTTCTAAGGGAAATTTGTTCTGGTTTGCTTACCAAATTGACATGATTTGCATATTGTATTGTCTAGAATTCTGATGTCAGGGAGATCACGAACTGCTTGATATTTGCATGCTTTCCTTATCTGAGAGAAGCTTAGATGCCCCAATCTTCTATACCATAGCCAGTGTTCATCATTCTTGCTTAGATAGCACTGTTGTTGTCCTCCCTTGAGTATGTATAAATTATTTGGAGTTCTTATTCCTTTGATCACTGTCTCTCCTGTACCAAGCTCACAAACAATATATCCATTTGATCGAAATATTACCTCATTTCCTTGATCAAATATTTGGCTAACACTCAATAGATTATGCTTTAAGCCATCAACATACATAACATTTCCAGCTTTGACTTTTTCTTTCAAAAGAACAAAACCTTTACCTTTTATGAGTGCAAGGGTGTCATTTCCAAATGAGACCTTCGTTTCCTTTTCTAAGGTACTATATGACTGAAGTTCTTCTTTATCACCTGTCATATGTTTTGAGCATCCACTATTGATGTACCACTAATTTTCCTATCCTTCCGCATATAAGGCTATACCACATCTTTCTGGTTGTGGTTCTTTCTTTCTCCATGTTTTGGGACCCAATGAAATTTGATTCTTCTGAGATGTTTGCCAAAACTTACTCTTACATTTAGAATATTCATGACTAAAGTTACAAATAGAGAATTCTATTTCATTTTCAAGAGAAAAAAGGTTATTGTAGGTCCTCTTCATGATCCTAGTCACACACATTTTATTTCGTGCTTCTCGAGTCATGATGGTTTTGTAGGCAACACATTAGGCAGCTTTGTGTCCAAAGTTGTGACATGAAAAACATTGGCCATTAAAGAAATTCTTACAATTATCAAATCTACCGATCAGGTGATTGTAGTTTCCATTGACATTAATTCTTGAGGCAAATTGAGAATGATTTACCTGTTGTTGGTTGTATCTTCTATTCATTCTTGAAGTAGATTGACCCCGATTTATCTGGTGATCTGCTCTATGCCTTTGCTAGCATTTTTCAACCTGTTCACTTCTCCTTGTTGCATCAAGATAACTTTTGGAGGTGGATGGATTCTATGCTTGAGATGATTCTTCAGTATATCCAAGACCTATCTCGATTAGAGGAGAACACTGCACTTTGATATTCTCATCTAAAGTTTCAGATCCTTTAAAAAATCTAAGATTAAGAGCTTTTGTTTTCTCAATATCTTTTCTAAGTCCTGCAATTACACATTCTAACTTTTCATTATGTTTTTCCCTTTCAGCAAGTTGGAATGTTATAGTTTCTATGGTCATACTCTTTTCTTCTAAACAAATTTTAAGTTTAGAAATTTCTTCACAGAGATCATCTTCATCTATAGCATCCAAGAAATCATCATCTTAAAAAGCCATCAAAAGTCTATAATAATTATCATGTTCATCCTCATCACTATTTGAAAGTCCATCATTGTCTTCATGTGTATAATAGCTCTTCCTATTTACATTCTGTTTTTTGTTCCATTTAACTGGTTCCTTACCTTTATCTTTATGAGGACATTTGGCTGCATAGTGATCAACTCTCCCACAAGAAAAGCATTTGAAAGGTAGCTTACCTCTGAATCTTCCAGAGCCCCGTTGAAGGTTCTTGACAAAGTTTGATTCTTCCTCTCCTTCTGCTGTATGTCTTGACTCATTGTATTTTTCTTTTGAAGTTTTGAATGTAGCTTCTCTGATGTCTGATGGACCCGCTTTTCTCATTTCGAAAGCAGTTAGGATTCCATGCAACTGTGACATGGTAATACTCTGAAGATTCTCCTTTTCTTCTACGGAAGAAACTTTTGATTCAAACTTAGAAGACAAATATCATAAAACATTTTCGACTAAAGTAACTTCTTTTATTTCTTCACCCAATTTTTTCATGAAGTTAACAATCTCATCTATACGTAAGAAATAATTAGCCACACTTTCATCATTGTGCATTCTGAGAGTTTCATATTGAATTTTGAGAGATTGTATTTTTGCACGTTTTACCTGATCATCTCCTTCATAGCTTAGAATGATGTTGTCCCATATTTCTTTGGTGGTTTTGAGTTGCATAACCTTAACAAATTCTGATTGAGATAAACTCCCCAATAGAGTATTGACAGCCTTTACATTTGTTTCATACTACTTTTTACCAGTTGTATCTGTAGGAGTTGTTGATGGGAATGTGTACCTCCTTCCATGATATGCCAAACTTTTGCACCAAGAGATTGAAGATAGGCTATGGTTCTTACCTTCCAATAGATGAAGTTGCTACCATCAAAGATTGGTGGTCTGATGGATGCCTCCCTTTCGTAGTTGCTCATGATGATAGATGTTCTTTCAAGCGATCAAGCTTCTTCTGAAGGACCTGCTCTGATTCCAATTGTTGGAAATAATACTGAGAGAGGGGGGGTGGGGGGGGCAGAGTGAATCAGTATTATCAAATCAATAACTTTTTCATTTCCATACTTAGATATATATATATGTTACTTCTGTTAAGGGAACCCGCGTGTACACGCAACTGTGTCTAATGTAACTAGCGTATATCTAGTAAACTTATGATTCAGTTAATCCATTAAAAGTTGATCTTTAAATAGTGCATCAGAACTTCATTAACCATATGAACAGTAAATAGGTGTAGTAAAATAGAAAAGATCATCACACACAAGAAACACACATGAATACCATGATGTAAGGTGGAAACCTAATGTGGGTGAAAACCACCTGCTGCAATTCATCTCTATCTTAATTTAATAAGAAACCTTCTACCTACAAAAGGCTACAACCTTCTCTCATTCTCCAGCTTCTCCTGGAAGGGAGCTACAACCCCCTTAGCTTTTTTACTAGCTGATGTACTAGTACGTAGGTGCTCACCTACAGAAGGCTACAACCTTCTCTTTTCTTCCAGGGACCACGTTTCATAAATTTTCAGATTGGATCCATAAGTAACATCAATCAAACATCAAATATATCTGCATCAACCAATCCCCTTTGCACCAACAAAAACTGAATCAAACAATCACTTCTCTAAATGATGTAACCAGAGTACAGTAACAGTAACCAGACACCAATCCTGAACCCAAAATACCGCATCAATAAATAGAAGTAGCTAAAACATATTTTATGAGACATACGCTACTTCAAGATGAAGAACTTGTGTGCATACGCTTCTGTATTAAGGAAAATCAGCGTATACGCTGTTTTGAATTATTGAGCCAGTGTGTATACCTGCCTTTGTTGTGCCAAACCTTTGTACAGATCTATAAAAGACAATTTTCCCTTTCCAAATATTCAGACATCAGTTATACCTAGATTATGATATTTATAGATCAAGTCATGCGCCAAATATAACAGATCAAAATCAAACAAAGATACTACTATTCAAGCCTTAAGATCTTGACCCATCAATAGAACTTATCCTTCTTCTTGTGCTCAGGTTCCTCCTTGGTTCAGATCTAGCCATGCACCATGACCAGTATTCTAGATCTTGCTCTTCATAAGATATTCAATACTTGAGTGAATGCCTTTGCCTAATGATCTCCTTCCCCTTTTATAGTCTTATGCCTTACTCAATACCATGGTCTAAAACCACTTAGAACCAATACTTGGGCCCAATACCTGTGCCCAATACCTGGGTTTAGCACTTCGAACAGAATACCATGGTCCAAAGACCATAGGTCCAAATACCAGGGACTAGATACCATGGACTAAAAACAAGTTTTCCCACATGCATGTGCTTTTCCTCGCATGAAAGTGTGTGCATATGCATATGCGCCTTTTGATCGGTGATCCCATGTGTATACGTCCCTTGGTTAAGTGGAACCTGCGCATATCTCTTTTTCATTTATTCTGAGAGCCTGAACTGTGATTTGTCATCTGAGTGAGTTGTCATCAAGGACAACACCTATATTATAGTGCCAAACCTGTGTCATAATGCCATCAACAGCAAGGGAGGACGATTTAACCAAAGGCACAAGGGAACATAAGAAATCCATTTGGCCAACCTTCCCATTACAATGTGGTGCTTTCGCACTACATGACTATGGGCACATGGTAAAAGAAGCAGAGATTATCATGTCTCTAAAATTGGCCACAGTTCCAAGGAGACAGTATGACAAAAATCAGGTTGCTAAAGACTTTACCACTATGGTTAAAGTCAAATAGTTTAGTCATGAAGAGGATGCCTTTTATGACCTCTTTCAAGGAGCAAAAAAATTTGCACAGGTTGTAAATTTAGCATCATTACAGTTAAGCCCAAATGATATTAAATCTTTTCATGTATATAGGAATAAGAGATTGTTAAAGGTCCCATTGGACCTATTACAAATTGAACCAATAAGATAACCAACTCCTAGTGTAAGCTTGGAGGGAAGTTCAAAAGAAAATTTTGATGAGGAAACCCAAGAGAAGACGACTAATGAGTTAGAACACTCAGAACAACAATCTCATAATAGAAAAGGGAGCCCTAATAAAGATTCTAAGAAAGATACAGCAGAAAATACTGAGGAAACGACCGAGCAAGCCTTGACCAAGATGCAGACAGAGGTTGGTTCCACTTTAGCTCAATCAAGGAAGGTTCTAGTCATTGACCTTGACAAGGAATGGGAGAAATTCAATAAGAAGCTCCAAACATGCACAAACCTTGAGGAAACATCTAATTTTCAGACCCTCAAATAGACTCATCAAAAAGAAAATCCAGAAACAACAAAGCAAGGGGATACAGATACTCAAGATATTGAGGTTATTCCTACTTTTCCTACTTCTAAAATTGTCTTGAAAATTGAAGAGATACCTCCATTAGATATATTTTATAGCCCTACTCATAATGTTGTAGTTAAAATACAAAGAAAGAAGAGGAAACTAGACATCACCGCAGTTGAAACCCTAGAGAATGAGCTAATGGATGTTGTATGGAAGGACACTCATGTTGACCAATTAGAAAATCTTACGAAGCTGTCACATTTTACAGGAGATTATCCCACATCAACCATCGATAAAGCAACGAAAGTCTGAATGCTACTAAAAGAAAAAGAATAGAAAAATATTCTACTTGAACATCAATTAGAACAAGAAAAAACTAATCAACAAGCAGAATAACAGGTAGCTCAGCTTCAGAAGGAATTCGAGAAAATGAGGTTACAACACCAGGCCATCTTATCAGACAAGGATTCACAGATTCGCCAAATTCAAGCCATGGTGGATAAATTTAAATATAACCCTCAAACTGACGAGCTCATCAAAGAAGCAATCAATCTCAATTCCTTATTAATACATCAAGAAGAAATTTTCTGCTAGAAAATCTCGCAGATTAATCCTTACTATGAGACAAGTGATAAATTGGCAAACCAAGTAATTGATATGAGGTTTGAATATGAAGAAATACATAAAAAAATTTCTTAATTTATCACCTGGCAGGAGTCATATGAGGGAATAAAGGTTGACATACCAAAAATAGAAGAATCCCACAAAGACATTATGTTTACATATTGGGATACATGGTTAAAACAGGCAAAAAGGGCAACAATGATAACAATAGGTGTAGCAAGAATTATAATAGAATTCGTTAATGAAAACCTCCATAAAGCTAACCTTGTTAAAGAGTGCATACCATGGTTTCTACCAAATATCAAACAACTAGAGCAACAATGGAAACAAAGAGTGCAAACCAAGGAGGAAGCAATTAACAACTGACCAAACTGGATTGGGAGACATACTGGTAGTTTCTAGTAAAATCACATAGCCAGTGGACGACTGTACGATGTTTAACTACCTCTACACAAAATATGGTGCTAGCTTTGTCATATGCCATATTTGCTAGACAGTTAAAATCCATAGTCAATCAGCCACCTCAGCTCAAACCAATGATCAACATTTGTAATCTCAAAGATCAAATTAACTGACTAGGTTAGTTCAAGTTGAAAGGAGCTTGTCATTAGTTTAATTCCATTTTTAGTTTTAACTTTTCCCACTTTGAGGAAGTTTGTTCGAAACCTCCTCAACTATCTTTTTAATAATCTATTTTTGATGCATGTATTTTAGTATTTAAACCCCTCTCATGCATTTAGAGAGAGGTCTAGGATTAAATCAGAAACACTTTTCAAGACATTACACTTCTATACTTTTTGGAAGGTTTTTCTTTGAATATCGAGCATGCTCTGCTAAAATTACACTTTTGTACTCTTAAAGTTTATTTGATTGGATGAAATTGGATCAATATTGTTGATCACATGAGCAGGACCTTTCATATATGGTACTTTTATCGTATGATTGTGTTTTATTTATGCATTAGCAATACTCTCTCTTGATTGTATTATGTATGCAAATATGAGTTATAGTTCTATAGTATTGCACTTTTGTATGATTTTTTTAGCTCTATTTCCATTTTGAATACATGAACAATTATTATATGCAATATAGTTTTCTCAATTGTTTTGCCTAACTATTTATCTAAAACAATTATTTTGAACGACTTCATTTCTTTTGGCAGTTGAATGATCTTTATTACCAATTTCTTTGAGACATCTCTGTAGATCGCATATCTTAGTTTATTCCTGGGTATATTTATAGTTAGATAATGTGATATTAAGATATATGCATGTGTTTATTATTTAGATCAAATCATACTTAGTGGAATCATCCCCTTGTTATCGGGAAATCTAGTGTCCATGTAGAGCTGCTAGTCCCATGAAGATGGGTAGCTATCTTAGAAACAAACAAACTAAAGTTAATTTTTTTTTCCTTTATGAGAAGTAGATAGGAGAGGAGCAAAGAATACCAACCTCAACCTTTCACTTGGTTCCTTGCTTGTTCCTTCTCCCCTCTGATGGATCTTTGCCACTCCTTCCTTGATTACTCCACTTCAAAGAGTACCTGTAAAGTCAAAGCAGCATAATACCTTCAAATTACAAAGATATACAATCATAAACAATATAGGACCAGATATATATTGACCACACAAATGCATATATCGTCAAACATACAAGAATGTGGAGGAAAACTTGAATAGCTTTATTGATATAAAGATTAGAAGAGAGGATTACAACCCATTGATCTAACCAAATGTCATCCTCCCAGCATGAAAGCCCTTCTTCACGTCATGAAAAGCTTAGATCACCCAACACTATGATGTTCCACTAGGAAATCAATAACACTTCCTTACAAGATACAAGATTCCAGCCTCCAACCTCCGGATCTCTGGGATGAGGGATCCATATATAGATATTTGCATAGGTGTGAGTCAGCTCTAGGTTTTTGATTAGTGTCATTCCACTGATATTTCTTGGCTCCACTTGGAGATTTCATTGGTCTCTTACTCATCCCTGAGAAAATTCTGAGAGGCAAGTGTTGTATGAGAAGTTTCTAGAAGATTCCTTGATCATCCACTTAGCAAACTGTCTCTGCCATTTGTCTATTCTCGCTCTTCGCACCCTATAGAAGGAATTTTCAGTATGCATCGCACCTCCCGTGTGTAGTAGGTGCGATGCATCGCACCCTGACCATGGAGCAAGTGAGATGGTCCAGTTGTGACCAGTTATGAGTAGTTTTTCATGGATAACTTTTGGGAGATGATGTAATCAGCTGATCTTGCTCCTTTATGGTATGAAACAACACTTTTAGGGACTTAGAATCCCTTGGTTTATGGACATATGTGATTAGGGTTGCAGTGCCCAAATATGTCTATAACACCCCTGTTACATCTTATATCACTCTATCGACATTATCAAATCAATACTCTTTGGAAAATTGGTCCCAATATCCCCAGTCGGAGCCACTATACCAAATGGAAAAGGAGCTTCTTTCAAGGCCTGGACCGGGTGGTTATCCCCCATGTTGTCACAGTGAATTTCAAGGCTTCAACAGCATGCCAACCTCTTCATTTGGTAACTTTGTAGTCATTGATGGATGTCACTTCTCAAATTAGTTGAGAAGGAAGGGATGCCATTATAGACAACATACAGAGTGCATTGACCAGAATTAATATTGTCCTAAATTGACAAAGAGCATGAGCTAATGCACGTGCTAATTTTGTATATAGAACAAATGAGGAGATACATAATATCAATATTGAGGAGCTTAAAGAATATGCAAAGGCTTGACATAATGGTTGGCAAGATCTAATTGTTCTTGAAGGAGATGATGTGGGATCGATATGTGTTAATGGTTAGGGTGGATATTTTAATGTATGTCTTAATGCCAATTCACATACATTTTGTTATTTTTCAGATATAATCTAACACAAATGTATCATATGTTCACCATTTGCATTTAATTCATTTGTTGAGTGAAAATTTTGATAATTTCATAGCCCCAGGTTCAAGTTCCAATGAAGATATTTTGAGAGATGTTAGCTTTTTTGAAGAGTTCGTGTTGATACAATTATTATTCTACTTTTATTATATCGTTATATTGTGAGGACATATTTCTAAGAGAAATAATTATGTATATATAGTTAAATGTTAACATATTATGATCCCGACCGATGTTTTGGACATAGCACCACCATCTTCCTCCCTATGAGGATTAGTGCCGCAAATATTGAATATTTCACTTATGTTTTGTCATAAATTGAAGTGCATGTTTCATTAAAAAATGAGATATATTTATCTTATAGTTTTAAAATTTTGGAATTTTAGGTTTGTGGAGATGCTTTCCATTCTTCATGGACTTTAGCAATAGATTCAACAATGAGAATAGGATCATCTAAAAAAATTGAAAAAATTGTGTAACAAATTTTTAATATTGTGAGTTTATGCATTTTCATGTACAATTTAAAAAATTTAATATATACATGTACATGTATTGTACAGGGCATCCAAGAGGGCGCAATGCATGGTGAACACCAAAAGGGCACAATGGAGGGGGTACACCATGAGGTATTGCATGGAATTTGAAACTTTTTATAATTTTGTTTTGATAATTACATTCTCATTTAATTTTATAACATTAAAATTTAATTTTAAAGTACACAATTTTATGTATATATGCAATTACACATATTTTGCAAGGCACCCATGATTTAGATGAGAGAAAGACAAGGTTTATAGATCATATATTGCAGAGATATTCTGTAATTTGATGCAAATTTTTATTTGACAATCTTTTAATGTTATATTTACTTTTATCGTGACATAAATTTTGGACATATTCAAAGTAAAACTCTTTATTATGAATTGATGCATCTTATTATTTGACAAATTTTTATTATATATTTACTTTTATAAGGATATTAATTTTGGACATATTTTAAATCTTGAACTCTTTATTATTATTTAATACATGTTAATTTTGGAGTTTATGTACATTTTGCATGGTACAATTTGCATGATGTATGGTTTGATGCTTAAAACTTGGTTTTACATATTTAAGTTCATGAATATGTACCAATGAAAGTAAATTTGCATTTAGTTGGTACATTTTGCATTCAATCATTCCTATAATGTTAGTAGATTATTCTTAGGTTTTGTTTAAAGTTGTTTTGTCAAGTTATTTGAAATTAATCTAGTAAAATTGCAAATTACAAAATGTGAGGTTTGCATTTTGCATTTGAATGAATCTTATAATTTGGTGTAGATGTCTAAAACAATGACAACTTAAAAATGTGGTATAAAATATGGTATGTACATTTTGCATTCATGTGTAGAGAGACTACTACTGATGTCGGTTGATATTTAAATTTAATATAAATTTGTTTGAATGCACAAACATAAGTTAGATAAAATTGCATTATAAAACATAGCCCACAATTTGCATGATGCATGCATGGTTTGATGCTTTTAAAGGTTTTACATATTTGCATTTATTTGGTACATTTTAAATTCAATCATTCTTATAATGTTAGTAGATTATTCCTAGGTTTTGTTTAAAGTTGATTTGTTTTGAGTTATTTAAAATAAATCTATTAAAATTGCAAACTACAAAATGTGAGGTCTAAATTTTTCATTTGAATGAATCTTATAATTCGGTGTAGATGTCTAAAACAATGATAACTTAAAATTGCATTATAAAATATGGTATGTATATTTTGCATTCATGTATAGAAGGGCTACTATGGATGTCGGTTGATAGTTAACTTTTAATATAAATTTGTTTGAATGCAGAAACATAATTTAGATAAAATTGCATTATAAAACATGGCCCACAATTTACATGATGCATGCATGGTTTGATGTTTTTAAAGGTTTTACATATTTGCATTTAGTTGGTACATTTTTCATTCAATCATTCTATAATGTTAGTAGATGGTTTCTAGGTTTTTTTTTTTTTTTTTTTTTTTTTTTTTTTTTTTTAAGTTGTTTTGTCATGAGTTATTTAAAATGAATCTATTAGAATTTGAAATTACAAAATCTGAGGTCTACATTTTGAATTTGAATGAAACTTATAATTCATTGTACATGTCTAAAATAATGATAAATTAAAATTTCATTATAAAATATGGTATGTACATTTTACATTCATGTATAGAAAGGCTACTATGGATGTCGATCAATAGTTCAATTTTAATATAAAGTTGTTTGAATGCACAGACCTAAGTTACATAAAATTGCATTATAAAACATGGCCCACAATTTACATGATGCATGCATGGTTTGATGTTTTTAAAGGTTTTACATATTTTCATTTAGTTGATACATTTTTCATTCAATCATTCCTATAATGTTAGTAGATGATTCCTAGGTTTTTTTAAAGTTATTTTGTGATGAGTTATTTAAAATTAATCTATTAAAATTGCAAATTAGAAAATGTGAGGCCTACATTTTGCATTTGAATGAACCTTATAATTCATTGTAAATGCCTAAAACAATGATAAATAAAACTTTCATTATAAAATACGGTATGTACATTTTGCATTCATGTATAGAAAGGCTACTATGGATGTCGCTTGATAGTTAAATTTTAATATAAAGTTGTTTGAATGCACAAACATAAGTTACATAAAATTGCATTATAAAACATAGCCCACAATTTGCATGATGCATGCATGGTTTGATGCTTTTAAAGGTTTTACATAGTTTCATTTACTTGGTATATTTTTCATTCAATCATTCCTATAATGTTAGTAGATGATTCCTAGGTTTTGTTTAAAGTTGATTTGTCTTGCGTTATTTAAAATGAATCTATTAAAATTTGAAATCACAAAATGTGTGGTCTACATTTTTCATTTCAATGGATCTTATAATTTAGTGTATATGTCTAAAATAATGATAAATTAAAATTTCATTATAAAATATGGTATGCACATTTTACATTCATGGATAGAAAGGCTACTATGGATGTCGGTTGATAGTTAACTTTTAATATAAAATTGTTTGAATACACAAACATAAGTTAGATAAAATTGCATTATTAAACATGGCCCATAATTTGCATGATGCATGCATGGTTGATGCTTTTTAAGGTTTTACATATAATTTAAGTTCCTGCATATGTGGAAATGAAAGTAAATTTGCATTTGATTGGTACATTTTGCATTCAATCATTCCTATAATGTTAGGAAATGATTCTTAGTAAATGGCTTAACCAACCACAATCACAATTAACAGAGCAGTAACATCATAGTATACATCACAAATTAACAGAGCAGTAAATCCTCAATACAAGTTTACATAACAGGCAGTATACATATAAATTTGTAACTCAATACAAGACAAAATGAATATTGCTTTCACATCATCACATTCTTAAGAATGTACAACTTAAGAGTGCACAAAAATAAATGCTACCAATGTACTTGAACTATAAGTTCTCAAATATGAATCCAAGTAGAAGAAATTGTTGGGCATCTCAATTAAAAAAGTTATAATGGTATGATATCTTCAATGATCCGTTCATGGTCAGCTTTTTACGTTCTCCATCTTTTAATTTTCAATTGTTTTTTTATTGAACTTCTATCAACTTTATGCATGTTGCACACAGAAAGTGATTATATTGACAACTTATGACATCGGGTTGATAGTCTTGAAAGTAAACATTACTCTCATTTTTGTGAGTTTCTTGGCATAAATAACCTTTCAGTATAATAGACCATTTTTCATATATAAAATCGTTATCATCATAGTCTTCCAATAACTTCATCTTTCATTCAGTGCACCACATCAGATAATACTTGACATTTTCTATGTTACTAATGGGTGTAACTATAGAAAAACATCTCCTGCACAATAAAACAAGTGTAAATTCATATCATAATTAACGTGAAATTAAATTTATGAATATGGACTTGATTTTATTATCTCTTTCTAGATCTCTACATTTTAACTATTATCTAGATACTTATACACATTGACTTTAAAAACACACACACACACACTCTCTCTCTCTCTCTCACACACACACACACACACACACACACACACATATACTGAAATCAATTGAATTGTTACCTTCTCTAACAAGATCAGAACTTGATCACCTTTAGATGATACTATAGTCTCCTTTGATTCCATCTCTTCAAAGCTCGCAACTGACCTTTTCCCCTTTGTATTTAGTTTTGTATGTTTCCAAGGTTTTATATACATAGTGTTTTCACAAACATCATTGGCTTGTGTGTCTTATATGCAGACAGGGCAAAAATAAGAATATTTTATTTTATTAAATGCAAATGCATTTCGGGAATCCTTTGTTTTAATTGAATGCAATTTTCGAGTCCCTTTTACTGTTTAGCTTCATATGTAATCAATCTATCTACATCTTTGACTCCAATATACCAGAAAACATATAGTAAATTCAAATAAGAATTTAAATATATTATTTAAAATACAATTTATATATCAAAGATAATCATCCTCATACTGTTTAAACTATATAATTTATAAATGTCTAAAATTAGAAAATTAATCAAAATTAACATATATTAAAACTATATACAAGTTAATTTGTATATATGTGCATATCTTCCCTTGGTGGCTTAGTCTTATGGATTAGTGCAACATTGCACCATTGAACAACTTGTCTAGATGAGACAAATCTATTTGCAGAGTGGTCCATTTGATATCTTTGAAGTGTCGATTTTATACATTCCCCTCATCATCATGTTCTCATTTTACATGACCAGTTTCAAAGAAATTCCAACAATGTTTAATATGAGTTTTCTTATGAATATGACACAACCAAAATAATGATCGTGAAGATTTGAATTTACCTGCGCATCCATCTCACCATATCTAATGTTCATTGAATTTTATCCCACAAACTTTCAATGAGTTATAAATCTTATCAAAACAATGTTGTACAAAATGTGTATCATGTGTATGATCATCGCTGATATAAAAGTGATATTCTTTAATAACATGTTTGTTGAAAATGAAACAAGATGATGGAGCTTAGTGAAAAGAAGTCGCCTTCACTAAGTGGTCCAGCAGGCTATTTTTGGCGCAAAGTCTATTTTTAGACATATGGATCATGGTCTATGAGTTTCAGGATGCTATTTGTGGATGATTGGTCATCTTGGTAAAAATATATGGACTTCTATTTTTAGACCTATGGGCATAGTCTATTTTTAGACTGCAAGTCTAAATATAGAACATTCGAATATTATTAGCTCTTAATAATATTTGGACAATAAACAATATCTTATTCTCTTGGAGCACTTCATTTTGAGCTACAGATGTGGCACATGCAATTGCGAGAAGGAAATACATGTTTCTTATGGGTTACTTAAGCTATTGCATGAAGGACTTCAGTTAGAACTTCAGTGATTGAGTTCTGTGGAGTTGATGGAGTTGTGTTCAGTTTGACTTAGTTGAACTAGTTGTATTTAGTCTAACTGATCAATAGACTAAGTGTTGAGTGATGTGAATTAGTTATTAATTAATTCACTAATTATTAACTCATAAATCAACTGAGGAATACATCAGTTAACTCAGTGCTTGGACAGTTCAATGGAGACAAGTGTTAGAGGTGAGTGAAAGGGAAAGACAGCTGTCATTTGTGACTATAGTTGTGCATGAGATTTGTACAATCAATGGATTGAGTATTTCTCATGAGGATTGCATGGTATATACAAGGGAAATACGAATTTGGATTATTCATTCATCAGTATTCTCATGCAGGATTGCGCAGTGGAGGCGGGCAAGCAGTGGCAGAGATTTGAGCTAGTGATTGATTTAGATCTGAGCTAGTTTGTGTGTAACAGGTGGAGATAGTACTGAGTACTTGTGAGGAGTATTTTACTATGTATTGTTACATGTTCTCAATCAATATAATATACAAATAGTTGGGGGTTTTCAACTTTATTCTTTCCCCGTGATATACTGTGTTGATATGTGTGATTGATGCTTCAATGTGTGCATGCAATTGTTTCTTTAATACTGCTAAATTGATGATCAACGTAGATGAGGTTATGTATTATGCATGTATTCTGCAATTAGTGTATAATCGGGATAATCTCTGTGAATAAGTGTCATATTATTCATGAAATTTCTACAATCTTGATTCTCACTAGTGCTTTCTATATCATCAACATTTTGTTTAACATGTCTATATAGAATATGGACAAGCATAGAGACTTGGTCAGAATGATAACATTCACTTTATATTTCATTTTGTGTAATTTCTCTGCAAATTCAACTATTGACAAAATGGTCCCTAGTGGAAAAATTTCACAGGATTTTTTGAATTGCAAGTCGTTCCATCGAGCTCTATGAAAATGCTTGATGTACTTATAAATTTTTGTCTCAAATTTCTTAAAAAACTCTATCAAAGGGATTTTTTTTTCTTGTAAATCAATCCTTTTAGCACTTGTACTATTATTTGAATTAATTGATGTATGAATATATTCATATCTCTTCCATTTCACTTTTAGGTTAGACAATTATTGATCATTTATATCAATAGAATATTTATCATGAAATAAAGTCAAATTTCCACAATGATCACATCTTTTACCACTAACACATTTATTTTGGTAAAATAATTCACGACTTTCTCTTGCACATAGAATTTCAGATATGAAACCATGGATAATGGAAGGCAGAGGTGAATTTTTCCAAAATGTTTTACAAAAATTAAGGAAGGTGTCATAATATAATTGAAATTCCACATGATAACAACAACAAGTGCCACGTACAGTGATAGGTTTAACATACCATGTTTTTTATTGCATAAAAGTACTGGTTGAGACATTAAATCCACAATTCTCTTCTATGAACTTATTGAACAACTCTATTTGAGTGGTGTCTAAGATATGTTTTTCATGTTATTCATACTGATTTAGTGTTATTCTTTTTCGTGTCACATGCCTTTCTTTTGGTGAAACACGTAAATTTTTCATCCAATATTCATATATTATTTTTTAACATCTTCTCCAAGTCTATCTTTGTATGGTTGCCTACAAATCAATGCCCAACAAGCAAGCTCATCATTAACATCTATTTGCAATTGAAGTTTTCTATGTTTGTGTAATGTTTTTTGTGAGGACCCTAATATTTTTGCCATAGATTTTACCAAATGATTTTCTTTAGTACTTGATGAAGCCATTTCCATTTGTATTACTCTACATGTAGATACATCAATTTTTTTAGAGCACCATTTATATTTTTAATTCAATTTTCCTTCACCTTTTTATCTTTCATTGATTTTTGAATAGCCAATAGAGTTGTAGCGTCTTTTAGTTTCTTTGATGTTAAGATACCTCTGAAAATTTGAGCTTGAAATTTCATACTTTCATCTTTGAAGAACTTCTCAATAATGACCTGAACACGATATTGTATAACGTGGTCAGCTTTTTTATCTCCATATATTTCAGCAACAATATTTTTTAACATCTCATCATTGATATTGATTTCATTTGTACATATGAAAATTAAATGTAAATGGGTATAAATATTCATTAAATAATTAAATTAAAAAGTAGAGTTTGAATGAAATTGAAATTAATAAATATGTATAATTTCAATAATACACATGATATATATATATATATATATATACACACACACACACACACTTGATGGTGATTCAACTTCTTCACTTGAATCTCTTTCAACATCTTCAACAACATCATCAATCATTGGTTCATTATATTTTTCACTTTGTCTTTCAACCTTTTCAATCTCATCATCAATGTTATGAGGAATATCTATCTTTGTTTACATTGTAAAATATTTTTCAAATTAGTTCATCGAATAAAAACTAAATTTCAAAACACACTAGTTAAATTTTAAATATCATTTTAAATATTTACATTTACATACATGTTTCAACTTCTAGTTGAGATTGATTTTCCCTTTCAATATTTGCATGATTTTCCTTCTTTGTTTTGTAATAGTTTCTTCAATATTGTCTACGAGCCTCAATGTCCTTGTTCGATCATATTTTCTCTTGCAACTTCTTCTTCCATGATAATTCAATCTATGTAGATTTTTAAAATCCAACCCAAAAAAATCCAATTTCAAAATTTTGCAAAACAAACTCGCTTTCAAAATTTAGACCAAAAAACTCACTTTAAAAATTCAGCACAAAAGACTTACTTTAAAAAAAACTCACTCTAAAAATTCAATCCAAAAAAACTAATTTCAAAAGAAGTCATTTTAAAATTTAGCACATAAAGATCACTTTAAAAATTCAACCCAAAAGATTTGCCTTAAAAATTAATCCCAAAAGACTTACTTTAAAAATTAAGCTAAAAAGTCTCACTTTATAAATTCAGCCGAAAAGACTTACTTTAAAAATTAAGCTAAAAAGTCTCACTTTAAAAATTCAACCCAAAAGACTTACTTTAAAAATTAAGATAAAAATTATCACTTTAAAAGTTCATCCCAAAAGACTTACTTTAAAAATTAAGCTAAAAAGCCTCACTTTAAAAATTCTACCCAAAAGACTCACTTTAAAAATTAAGTTCAAAAAATTTCCTTTAAAAATTCAGTCCAAAAGATCTAGCTTAAAAGTTCACTCCAAATGAGGAAAGAGTCCGAAATAATGTTTCGGCTCCATTTATTTATATCATTCAGGTGAAACATTTTTTTCGAGGGTTGCATCGTTTCATTTTTGCGTCCGACGGAAAATATCGACACATTTTAGCACAAACTCTTAAAAATAATTCTACCAAACTTTCAAATTAATTCGGCCAAATTATTTTTCAGTTTATCTTAACGGGCGTCAATGACAAACATAGGTTCGACCAAATGTGGTTTTAGTTTGGTCGAACTATTTTAAACTCGAACTTTGCAATAGCTCAGCTCTAGTCACCTTTCTACAACTTCGAAATGCTTAAACTCCATCAAATTTGGTGAATCTATTGTCGGAACCAATACCAGCATTTGCATATTTGAATTTACTTTAAATAGATATAAATTTTATGGAGTTTCATATAAATTTGTTAATTTTAATTAATTTTCTAAAAAAATGTGTGCAAAAAAATTCTGAAGGTCATTATGATTCAGTGAAATAAAAAATTTGCATCTTCCAAAATACACTGTAAAAAAATATGAAAAATGTATGGTTCATTGCATTGGTTTGTCTTCTATAATGGGTAGTCTTTAGATTTTTATTTTATAACTAATATGTTGAGAAACTTGACGCTCAACTAAACATCTTCAAAATCTACAGTTTTTTCATATTGGTTCAGTTCAAAAAAATTCTAGTAATTATGATGTGCATTAGTTGCTTTCGTAAATATAACGATAACGAAGTAGAGATTGTCTAGATTTTTGCAACACACTTTCTTTTTAAAAAATTCCAAGTTAACAAAGGACACTCTAGTGCTCAAAAACATGATGCATTATGAATCCCTTGATTTTTAAAAAACACATAGTCAAACAATTGCTAAGTTGACATAATGTGAATAAAAAAATTCCAAAAAATAAGTAATAGAAAGCTAATAAAATTTCTCACAAAGTTTTTTTTTTTTTTTTTATTGTAAAATGAAATTCTAAACACAAGAATTGCTTTGGCTTGCCGAAACTTAAAGAACTTCTAAAAATGATTTGTTTTTCTCAAAAAAGGGAAAAAAGTGTAACCCAACCGTGAAAGATCATTCAATAAGCTTCTTAGCCCTACTACTTGACATGATTTTGAAGTTTCAATTACATACTCTACCTTTGCAAAAGATATTGGAAAAATGGGGCGTTTCTTGGATGCCCATGACATGAGATTTGTTCCCAAGTGAAAAGAATATCTTGCTGTGCTTTCACGATCATCTAAGCTTCCTACGTAGTCATTATTAGTGTAGCATGAGAGTAAGCAATCTTCAGAATTCTTATATAACAATCCATAGTTTAATATCCCTCCAACATATCTTATTATTATTTTTACAACTTTTTGTCGTAATTCTTATGTGATTCCATAAATATGGAAACAAAACTAGTTGCAAACATGACATTTGATCTACTTGTAGTGAGATACAAGAGACTATAAACTAAACTTTTATATAAAGTAGAATCAACTAATGGTCCTTCATCTTCATTTATTAGCACAGTGCCTGGATAAATTGTAGTGTCGTACAGTTTGCATCTAATCAATCTAAACTTGTGCAGAATGGTAGTGGCATACTTTTGTGGACAAAAAAAATGCCATTTGTAGATTGCTGAATTTCAAATAATTCATGATGCCAAGATCAATCATGTCAAATTTTGTTTTCATGGAAGACTTTAATTTTCTAACATCATATTACTTGTATAGAGCAAATCAAAAACATAAAGGGAAAAAACGAGAATTTTACCTTCATGATTTTATGTATAAAGAGTTGGATCATGGCAACTTCTATGGAATCCACTTTTTGATAAGATAAGAGTCAATTCGACTATACCAAGCTCAGAGATTTTTTTTCAAGCCGTATAAATTTTTCTTCAACTTATATACTTTAGGTTCTTGTCTTGGACCTTCAAAATTGAGTGGTTGATCAACGTAAACCTCTTCCTCCAATATGCCATTTAAAAAATTATATTTGACATCGAGTTGAAAAGCTGGCCATTTATTTTGAGATGCAGTGGCCATAATAGTTTTGATTGTATCTAACCTTGCTACAGGAGAAAAGGTTTCACCATAGTCTACACTAAACTATTGGGAGAACCTTTTGGCAACCAACTTTGCCTTATGTTTCTCAATGTTTCCTTTTTCGTTCAATTTGGTCTTGTAGACCCACTTGACACCAATGTTGATTTTTCCTTTTTGGAGATCAACTAGTTTATGAGTTCCGTTCTTCTCTATGACTGTGATTTCCTAATTCATTATATCAACCCATTTTTTCTCTTTTATTACCTCTTTAAAGTGGGTTGGTTGACATGAAATAAAGGAAAAAATATTTTGCTACTCAAAATCCTATTCTTGCTCATATATATTCCTAATGCTTTTGGTTTTCTAATTATCTTCTGAAGATGACAATTCACTGTTGGATTCATTACTAAAAGAAGTACCATTTTCATAGTGGTATGGCTCTTCTTGTACCTACAATATTGAAAACCTTGGTGGATGAACATGTTTATCTGAAGGTTCATCAATTTTCTCACACCAAGATTTGTTTTCAAATAACTTAACATCTATTCTTAACAAAAGAATCTTGGTGAGCGAATTGTAGAGTCTATAGACATTTGAATATTCATTGTAGCCTACAAAGATTCATTTTCACTTCTATTTTCAATTTTATTTCGTAGCTTTTCTAGGTCATGTGCAAATGTTACGCAATAGAATATTAAAAAGTGAGAGACATTCACCTTCTTACTATCCCAAGCCTCTTGAGGTGCTATATCTTTAACACTAGTTGCATAGGTCTATTGAGAATATATTCTATAGTAGAAACATCTTCAATGCAATACTCATTGGACAACTCCTTTTGCAAAGAATCCATCTTGACATATTCATGATTGACTATTTTTTTCTCTTTGCTACTCCATTATGTTAAGGAGTGTATCTGGTTGTATTATGCATAATGATGCCTTGTTGTCAACAAAATGTTATGAAATATTTGGAACTATATTATTATCCTTTGTTTGCCTTGAGTATTTTCAAAAGCTTTCCACTTTATTTTTTTTCTTCTGCTTTGAATTCTTTGAACCTTAAGAAAGTATCAAACTTATTTTTAAGAAAATAAATCCATAGTTTCCTACTTTAATTATCAATAAAGGTCCAAAAATAAAGACTTCCACTAATGGATTGTGTTTGCATTGGTCCAAAGATATTTGTTGACTAGCTATAAGGTTTATTTTGCTCTACTGGAAGATGTGGGAAAGTTGTCTCTTTTATGCTTTCCAAAAAATGCAAATTTGACATTGGCAATCTTGTTCATTCACAAGAGGAAGATCAGTGACCATAGAATTTTTTTCAAGAAGATTAAGAATATTTAAGGGAATATGATCATACATGTAATTCCATATATGTGACTCATCTACCTTTAAAACTTTGTGTTCAAACACCTACTATAGATTTGTACTTCTGAGAGTCAAGGGAAACATTATATTTTCGATTTTTCCTACCCTGATTATAAGTCTCCTAGCTAGAGGTTTGTGAAAAATATAGCAAGTTGTCCCTTGAAATATTACATCATAGCCATGTTCCATCAATTGCCTACACTAATGAGAATGTGCTTTAGGTGTGGAACATAATAAACATCATATATATGTTTCTGTTGATTCTATTTAGTAAGAACGGGCACAATACATGTCCCTTCATCTTTTATATGAAAAAAATCACCAAGAGTAATTTTACAATTGATAGAAGCATCAATGCAATAAATCATATGTGTTTTACCTATCGTATGGTTGTTGCAACGATTGTCCAACAACCAAAGGTCCTCATTGTGACTGTATTCAAAAACATGATAAGAAACAAACATGGCTTCATAGGATTATCCTTCATTGTTGGATATATGGACACTACCTCTTGGTTGATGTGGCTATTTCTTTCAGCATTCATGTTCATAATGTCCAAATTCCTTTCAATAATAATACCAGACATTAGATTTGTTTCTGCATTTTCGGCTTCTCTATGTCTAGTTCTATGAGGGTTTCAATTGTTCTGGGTGTTCTAATGCATGATGATATTTTGTAGATTATATTTTACCTCTACCTCATTTTCTTCTACCTCTATATCTGAATCTTGTGCCTCTACCAAGAGAGACTTGTGCCTTGAGAGCTTGTTCCATGGAATCTTCTCCCAAGTTAAGTCGTGTTTCAACTAATTGACTAATAAAGTTGTAAGATATTTTGACTCTAGAATTATTGTTACAACCATTACAAATTGAATCCTTCGACTGGCTTCAAAGGACATTTTCAACGATCTTCTGATCTACAATCATTTCACCAATAACCCTTATTTGATTGATGATGTCTATGACTCTAGTCATAAACTAATCAACATTCTTTGTGTCAATCATGTTCAGGGTTTCAAACTGAGTGTATTCACTATATCATTACCTTGATATGCACTTTTGAGAATATCCCAAGCCTCTTTTGTTGTTGTTACAAAACTTATTTTGTTGAGAGTCATTAATGGAATTATGGATCCAACATTTGGCTCAGTGTTCTTTCTTTCATAGTTTAACAACCTGTGTTTCTTTTATTATTGTTCATGACTGCTAATGCTTCTTCGATTAAGCTCTACATAGTCATTCTCAAGTTTATCCCAACAATCTTGGGCTTGCAAAAAAATATTCAATCATAATGACCAAAATTTACAATTCATAATTGTTGTCATACAAAATCAGTAACTATTGAGAAAGCCATCATTGAAAATGTACCCCTTTCTCTAAACTCAACAACCTTTTCCGAAGACGAATCTATCTAATGGACTAGCTTGGGTATGTTATGTCTTGGTGAGGCCAACTCCCTAGCTCCAACTAAAATTTACTGCTATTGAAGAGGCAACTTGAAAAATCCTGCTAATAGGAGACATTTTTCCTTCCTTTTGATTGATTTACAACAAACCTTAGTGCTTCTCATTTCTTATACTCCTCTTCCGTTCTACAACAAAAAATCGTTAATCTTATATTATAAACACTTTATATAGGTAAGCATTGCAATCACTTTCCTCAACTCATGGGGTGCCTTTACACCTCAACCCATGCAGGTGGACCTAAGTCCATGGTACAACCCATCACACTCTAAGATGGTTCTAATTGTCTCACCAAAAATAGGGCATAACACACCTTACAATGCCAAATGGTTAAGACATCTCAAGCTTCTGGGCTTTTTTCCTTCATGGAACACATTCCAGCTACTACTCATCAATGTTTCAAACACAATGCAGTAACACCACTAACGCACACCAAAAGTCCAAGATACCCATAAGATGTGGCCTCCAAACTACACCTCCATAAAATGCACCTTCAACTTTGGATGTCCCAAAACAATGATATCTTAACCCAATATGGCCTATTTCTTAGATTTTTGTAATCTATTCCTTATCAGATACACCTCCTTGACACTCCATGACAAATCTACTACGATGGCCACCTTCAAAGTTCCAACACCTTTTGCAACACGATAAAACCACTATATATGTTGCAAAAACCTTGCCAATTTATTTAATGGATTGCACATATATTTCACATTTCTTCTTCGTCTTGCAAAGTGGTAGTGCAAAGGAGAGGGTATCAAATTTGATCAGGGAATGTTCACTTAGTACCATGGCCAAGTTGACTTCGTTCAGCTCATCAAATGTCTTAATATTGCTTCACAACTTCTCATAGTGCGTAACTTGCTTGTGTACACCTCTAAGTGAGACTACAACCCCCAACCTCTCTAACTATTCCACCTCTTCAACCATTGTTAGAGTCTTCTTAGATGTGCACTCACGCCTCAAGCAAAACATAACACTAGCATCCCAAATGTGCATGCTCATTCCATCTTTTAATGGCTCACTGAAACCACATTATCACACTAATTTAAATGAAATGTTCACATCTTAAGGCAAATCACCTACTTTTCTTATGACAACCTAAACTATGCGAGTGACTTGGAGAGGACTCCATTTTCTCAAGATGAAAAAATAGGGTCTTAGAACATGGGAATTATCATGAAACTCTTACTCAAGTGATAGTATATACACATAGACATGCACATGTGATTAACATAAATGGAGGAATGATGTGAACTAAACAATGAGGAATGCCACTGCTTGTGATGGTAACTTAATTCAAGATGGGGACCTCCATAGACACCTTGATGTCCACATGCATGGTTGTGGAACACAAGTGTCTAGCCAAATAATCAAGACTTCCTCTTGATACCTTCATAGTGATCTTGTTTCTTGACTAATGAACCACTCCATAAGATGATAAATTACTCATTACATAATAATATGATTTCTAAAATATGTAAATACTACAAATATTGGTCCATTTCTAGCACTTTTAGGACTAGAGTAGTGGTTTACAAATTTGTAAGCCTCAAAAGGGCCCGTTGAAACCACTATATCCATAAAAATTCCTTAACCTTCTTCTTGACCTTGGTAATGGCATTAGCTATCTTGGAGAATTCTTGTAGGAATTCCCTATAATACCCAACCAATCCATTGAAATAGTGTAGCTTATGAGCATCCTTTAGTGTTAGGAATTCCGTAATGGTCTAATGTGGCCCAAAGAACGGATATTTTACTAGAAGAAGGAACACTTATAGATATTTTAATCATTATTATTCTCTCCAAGTCATTACAATATCAACCTTATGTTCTCCTCATTCTCCTTTGGAAAACATGAATAAATCAAACTATCATCCATAAACTCTTGAACAAACTTGCCTAGGTATTTCTGAAAATCCCCATTCATTAGTTTCATGAAGAGTACGAGGACATTTGTAAACTCAAACAATACCATAATAAAATCACAATTTATTAATCATGGGTTGAATGCAATATTTGGGATGCCCTTCGAAATTCTTAATTTGTGGTATTAAAATCACAAATCAATCATTAAGAATATTATGGTCCTTTTCATTTGATTAGAGAAGCCATCAATCTATGAGAACCAATTTTGATTCTAGATGGTGATGTTATTCAACCATCTACAGGAAATGCAAAGCTCCAACGACTAATGCTTCTTCATCACCAAAATTAGTAACTTGAAAATGCTGCATTAAGCCAAATCAGTCTAAAATTCAACAATTATTATATCTGCATAATATAACGTGGGAGAAATCATTTGATAAGGGTTGGAGATAGGAATCATCTTGCATTGACCTCAATGGTGAACTTGAGATCACACGTGGGTGGGAGCCCAAACAAATATTTTGGAAATACATAAGGAAACTCTAAAAAAACTAGGTGTTGAGTCAGATCTATCATGTCCCTTTTGTTCATGGTCCCCACATGGAAACATTATAGAAGCCTGACATCATGATCAAGATCTACACATGTCTGAAAGATACAACTCAAACAACTTTGTTATCTAAAATATTAGTGTGCCCTCTATCCTTATATAAGCCAAGAGGAGGGGGTTAAAAACTAGTCATTAATGGTCTCAAGGAGTGCACCATTCTTGGCTAATTAAATCCCTCAGCGAGTGTAACTCCTAAAGTAAATGCAACCACCTACTGAGAAATAAGTGCTCCTTGGTAGGTACTTAGAAATTAATGCCTCAAGGACTGCATGAATATGACATTCGCACACACTTATCTAGATTCAAGTCTGATATTGACCTAGGGGTTCCTAAGGTTGAGGATCTGTCAAATGCACACAATTGATTGAGTTCTGAAATATAGAAATAGGAGATATGCAACTTCTAGCTTCACAAACTGGGAAGTGCATATCAGACACGGGTCTATATAGATTTGTGCTCGATGCAGGGGCAGTAGAGGATGACACGCCTCCAACTTATTGACCCATTTATGGGAGTTGTTTGGTTTGTTAATCATGAGGAGCTTGGGATGGATTTTGGAGCCAAATTGTAAGAAGAGAAATTACAGTAATACCATGAAGTAATATTCCTATGCACTGTGCAGTGGGTATCTAACACCCACAAAATGTGGCAGAATTGGTATTTGGGGGTTTAGATGTATTTCTTTCAAGAAATTTAGGATATGATGATTGTAATCTCTATGTATAAGGGTACAAGCCTACCTCTATGTCATAGAGACAGAGAGATAATGTGCTCAGAGGAGCCTTAATATACATGTGGAATTAATCATTGGTTGGAAACCATGGTTTGGACCTATGTGCTGCATTAAAGATTAGAGAAGGAGGTAATAAATAAAGATATTGTGTTTATGATGCCACAGGTTGTGTATTCATGTTCATTTATCTACTAGAATTAGGTGTTAAATCTCTCTTGATTTCTCCAATTATAATGTTGTGTGGTAGAATGTATTTCTTATTTGTATTGATAACTAGGGTGAAAATGACATGGTCCTAGCTCAAATATTTCTTCAAGCAATTGGTTGGTCTCTATATCTCCTAGGAAGATACACAACATGTAGATCCATAATCATATTCAATTTGCAAGGAAATATTGGAAATGGATTCAAATATTCTAGACTCGGATCTACTAGGACTCATGTTTGTGATAGAAATTGAAGAATTATGTTCCCAAAAGGTTATGAAACTTTATCAAGCAGATAGAGACTAACTAAATATCAAAATTTGATCCACATTGTAAACAAGATTCCTTTCTTTCATGCATACACATTGGGAAATGAAAATATCAATTAGCTTAAAACCTTGAAATAGTAAATATTTTACTTAAAAGCCTTAAAAATAGGTCATTAAAAAAAAAATCTCATGATTATCACTTACCTCATTTAAATTTTGTTGGAAAAACATAATCTCATAATTATTCTTATCTAGCTGGAATTTTTTCAAAAAATCAAACAAAACCATCAGTGTGTCTGACTACCCAATAAAAACTTCCACTCTTGTCTACACCAGCATTATCATTTAGATTTATTTATTTTGTATTTTTTCTTTCCCAGATCTGTGATTCAATATATCTTAAAAGTTACAGAGATCTAGTCGTTTTTATAGGCCATTGAGTTGGGATGACTAAAATTAGTAGATACCACCCTCAAAATATTCAAAAGCATCAACAAGTCGACAATGGTTCCACTAAAGCTTCCCTAAATTTAGTATGATATAATCCTTAGGTAACCAACCTCAGAAATATCGTTGGTTAATTTATGTTGTTTGAAGTTTATTGAGTTTGAGTATTATCATGAAACTACTAGAAGTGTACTAGCATGGGTGAGTTGATTATCTTGATAACAATGTTATGGTTTGATCTAGTCCTTGAAAGGAACTTATAGTTGATGGTCAAAATTTCACATTCCTTTCATTTTTTTAAATTCACATGTAACAAATATCTTTATGTTATAGCCTCTAACTAGATATGTACAATAACTGCCACTCAAAAGTTGGATGCATAATTTTGGAGCTTAAGCTTACTCAACTTACCTTTGTTTGAGTTGAAATGTCATTAGATGTCATTATATCATCTATTGCAGATCATGAATCCAGTTTACCTTTGTTTCAGTTAAAAATGTGATTAACTCTTGCTATATCATATTTTGTAGAGAATGAATCCAATTTCTTAGAGTCCATTTGCTTGAGGTATAACAAAGCTACTTTAATTTATTAAACTTACTTTTCATATTTTCTTTGCTGATTGTGATTTTGTAGGCCACATCTGCATTGGAAAAGGGGCATATTTAATGAAGTGTGGAAGGAGAGCGAAGCTTCAGTTTTGTCCTTTCAAAATTTCTAAGGTATGTAATAAAATTTAAAAAAAAATCTCCATAGAATGTTGTGCTTTAAATTTTTCTTTGATAATAGATTATTTATGTGATCTCCCCTCTCTCACACATAGCTGGAGTCCAAACATACATGGTTTTTTGGGATATGTGAACAATGGATAGATTTAGGCTAGCCATTTATCTAGAAATTTACAGTGTAGGAGATCATGCATTTATGGTTGATCAGTGATTTATAATTGAATATTTCCTTGCCACTAAATTAGAGTTGCAGAGTTAGAATTCTATTTTTCAGGCATATACCTCACTTTTAAATCAATTTATTGTTGATTTTGTATAGACTTTCCATGGAAGGGAAAAGAGTGATCACTACCATTGCTTCATCTTTTTGTAGACCAAGTAAAGATTCCAAATGTGTATAAATTAGTGGCTCCTTGGAGAATCCCAGGAGTGTTGCTATTGTAGCAACAATAAATTCGTTTCTTTTGAGTTGTTCATTAGTGCATTGATAGTAAATTGTTTATTGCATACAATACCTCAACAATGTGTGATCAAATTATAGTTAAGCCTGTCATAATATTTTGAATTACTCTCTTTTAGAGGGAAACTAGAGTGTGTGTCAAGCTTGCACGTCACAATTGTATCATGCATAGTTTACCTATGAAAAATTTTGTGGATCTAAGCAACACGATACTTGTTGGAATTCAAGAGGCAACAATACTACAAAGTGGGAAAGAGGTTTCACAGTTAACCTGACTTTCGCATTATAGTTGGAGTTGGCTTGTTAATGGAAATATGTTGGATACCCCAACTTCCTTTTTATGATTGAGTGCAAGATTGAATCCTTTGACATATTCCCCACTCAATTGTCATTAAGTGATGGGTTTTATCGGAAGTGCTTCACACCTATAAACTTTACCAAAGTTGTTCTTGAGTCTTTGGAGGTGGTTAGGTTTTCAAAGCACACATATACAAGAAGATGAGAAATAATATTCCTGACTAATTTGAAGTTATCTCCCTACAAATAGGGTGTTCCCATTCATAAACCTGACGACTCAGTCTACTTTCTAGTGAACAAATTTGGGACTTGCCTTGAATCATGAGACAATTCCAACCTCATAACTGTAAATTTCTTATTTAAATCTATACCCAATAGATTAGAATATGCACAAGGAGAACTCAATTATTGTTTCGAAGAACCTGCAATCGACTTGTACCACGCTATTAATATTTTCTTTATTTATTCACATCCTTGGTCTGTGACATAAGGATGAAACATGCTACCTTGCATTTTATATACTAACACTCCTAAAAAATAATAAAGTATGCCCAAATTTATCATTTCAAATGATCTATGTAGCTCACCTTTTTGTTTATCAATTATCAAGGTTGTTACCTATATTGATGAGACCTTCTACAACCGATACCATAGTGACAATATATGTTAGAGTTTTATCCGTGTTTCTCTGAAGGTGTTCTCCTTCAGTAGAGCAACAATACACTACAATTTCCAGTTAAGGGAGAAGTGTACCTAGTAGCAACCTTGGCCTGTGTATAGATGGGTTGAATGCACATTAGACTCTATCTGCTATTTTGAAGGTGTTTCTCCTTCAACAATACTTCATCTCAGTAGATCCTTTCGGCCTACACCTTCAGTAGATGGATGCAGCCTTGGGATACATGTTGTACATTATAGTTTTCCTATGAGGGTGTAGTAACGATGAAAGAAACGCATCAATTTTAGGCATCTTGTGGTTTTTGTATGCAAACATGCCTGTTTAGTGTTTTCAAAACTTAGAGCCATATTTAGTATGCTTTTATAGTTTGACTTAGATGCTCACTTTTCCTAATTTAGGTGTTTTTCTTAGTTCTGTTTTATGCAAAAATTTATCTTTAAGAAAAGTGCACACTAGAGAAGGGTTCTATATTTTGAGCAGGTGAAACACTTCTAGGTAGGAGGTACTCTATCATAGAAAGCTTTTTCCATGTAGGTTAGGTTCTTTATCCTAGGATCCCAAGAGTGGCACTATTGTAGCAATAAGAAATTAGTTTATTTTGAGTTCTTCATTAGTGCATTGATAATATATTATTTATCAACTTGAGCCTAGTGTTGGGTAATAGAGGTCTCACATAATGGCTTTTGGGTAGAAAGCCTAGAAATTAGGAGTTAATTATTGTAAAAGACTCTGAAGTATGCAGAGCGTGAAGTGTAAAAGGTCAAGTCAAAGGGTTGTCTGATCAAAAAATAATGTAAAATAATAGGAAGTAAGTCGGTCTGCAGACCATAGGAAGGTATAGATAGAGCGCGGCTCTACGAAGGATAGGCAGTTCTTTTTGGATATGATTTTGGGTCTGAAATGTGATGGGTTGTTAAGGAGAATAGCGAGAAAGCATCTATAAGTCCGAGTCGAGGGTTTGGGGTAGGAGATAGAGGCTCTGCAGATGTGTGTGCAGAGTCCTAGAAGAGTCCACAACTGTATGTGCAGACCCCTGTAGCTGAGTGCCCAGGGCAGATCTGGATGTATTGGTGATAAGTGAAAATAAAGATAAGTTCCTTCTACAAATTTTCTGTTACAATCTGAGTTATCACAGATCTGACTGTATGAATGATTAATATAACTATTTAATCTATGCGCATATGCTTATGTTGAACATGTATGTGAATCTGAGTTCTTTTTAAGTGGTCGAACTGGTTTAGATCTGTTAAAATGTTTTCTTAAATACCCTCCCAAGTAGATCTGAGTTCTATGGATTAGATATGTAAACTACACAGTCATAGAAAGTTACCATATTTTCGGATCCGGATCGACGCTAACATAGAACAGCTCGAAGCTGCGGAACAGTGCGCGATACCTACAGACCACATTCAGACATCCCAAGGGTGCAGAAACCTAGTTCCAACACCCTCCCCTGCTACCTCAGGTGAGACCTCAGTCCACGCTCCGCGGATTGTTGCAAAAAGGGTTGGTAGCTGTGGGATTTTCTTAGCTAAATAATTCTTTTGAACCTGGGTCATGCCCATATAAGCCAACAAATGGTTCCATTGCCGAGATCGGGATTTTCCAAGGGGTGTCTGGTGTGAAACGCAGGGACGTTATAAGAAGAATGTTGAAAGATCTAAGGGGTCATGAATGATAGTATATCAAGGGTAATTATGGCAAGCACGATTCAATTGTTGATATTCAAGGGAGCAGGGGGCGAAGACCCTGAACAATTCTGGTTCATATTAACATCAGTATGGAATGCGCAACAAATTATGGATGATAATATCAAGAAAGTTACCTTACAGTGCGTTGCAGGATTGAGCGCTGACATGGTACATGAAATATTCAAGTAGTAACCAAATGGTGGGGATAACGAAAATCCAGATCGAATTAAGAAAAGATTTTAGCTGGCCGAAGTCAGAAATGCAGTCGGTCATAGGGTTCAAAGAGATCATGATGATGCCTGGTGAAACCTTGTGGGATTTGGATCAAAGGTTGAAAAGCACCATCCGCGAGGCCAACATGACCCTGATGGATGCACAACACCACGCTTGGTTCGTTGCATCATTAACGCCATATATGAAGTCGAATTTGTCACAACAAAAGATCTCAACCCAAGCTGAAGTGCTAGAGGTAGCAATGCAGCTGCATGAAACCTCGATATAGGACCCAGGGTTGGGAGTTCAGAAAATCCCAGCGCAGATCCAAAATTTGTGCTTAGAGATGAAGAAGTTAAAACAAGAACAGGCATCGCACCCAGAAATCTAGGAGGAAGTATGGTGTATAAAGTGCAGGGGCTAGGGACATAATAAATATCACTGTTCAATCTCGGTGAATTTTGTAGTAATGGGGGGATCGACACCATTGCGACCAGAAGTACAGGCAGGGCCGACCACAACCACCCCGCTCTGGTGTGCAATTTGTCAGGAGGGAGGAAAGCACAACACTGATAACTGTCATCTATTTCCAAAATACATCCAGACCCCACAACAGCTCTTTTGTAACTTTTTTAGATCGGTGGGCCACGAAGAAAGGGATTATTGTAGCTATCAAATGTTGGTGAATTAGTCATCTGCCTATAGAATGCAGACTGAGGCACGAGGTCAGGATCCAACTGGGCGATGGCGCACAGTGGGTTCCAAGGACGCGGTCGAGCATGGGGAGGAATGGGACTAGGAAGGGGTCGTGGGTAGCTAATATGTTACAATTATGGAGGACATGGACATTATGTGTAGGAGTGCACCAACCCAACCCGAATATCATGCCCTTATTATGAGCAATTCGATCATGAGTTGATAGATTACCTTGTACTGATAGCGCAAATTCACAAGAAAAGGGCAACGCAACCAAGTACGACCCAAAATGTGTAGATGATGAGGTACGAGCCTCGTGAAGAAGATCCCAAAGTCAGCATGGTACTGAAAGTGGCATGGTCACGGGTGCAAATGAAATGAATTTATGGATTGGTAAGGAGATAAATCTGGAAGCTCGGGGGAGCTTTGCGAAGGTCTCTACCCCAAGTAGTAGGGATCAGTTGGAGGCCGACAAGGATCCCTCAATGATAACTACCTTTTTAGAGACATGTATAAAATTTCTTCGTGACAACAGGGTGGTTAAAGGCTTGCAAGAATTGATAAGTAGATGCATAGGGTGGAGTGAACCTTGTGTCATTCGCAAGTTGGGAAGGCATGCATCACGGACTCGGAGGGAAATGTGGCTAACAACGTAGATTGATGAGTACGAAATGGATCAGGTCTTTCTGGATCTAGGCTCAGATGCCAACGTACTGCCTAAACAAACTTGGGAGCGCATGGGTAAGCCTATGCAACAATGGTCCCCTATCCAACTGCAGATGGAAAATCAGCGGAAGGTTCTATCCATGGGAAGGCTATAAGGAGTTATGGTAGGCCTTGACAGTGCAAGTACTCGGATGGACTTTGAAGTCATTGAGCTCATGGATGAAAGTATGCCCTATCTTGCATTGTTAGGAATAGATTGGACCACCGACATGAATGAGATTATTAATTTGAAGAAGCAGATAATGGTATTTGAAACAAAGTTGCTCCGCATGGTTATTCCGCTAGATCCAGCTGAAGGACCACGTTACATTGAACTTGTGCGCGATAGGAAAAGAGATGCCGACGTAGATTGTAGTTACAGAATGGCTGCACAAAGGCGAGAATGGGTCAAGATAATGGAGGCTAGAAGAATGTCACGAGGCTATGGAGAATCCTGCACTTCCGCATCAGATGTGGAAGACGAGCGATGACGCAATAGGCTAAACAGGGTGACCATGCTACGTTGTGACATGGTGACTAAATCTCTATACTGCGTGAAGGCCTAGGATTGTAAAATGCTGACGTATTATGCGCTGACAATAATAGATGAATTCTTGACCAAATTTGAAATCGCAATACCAAATCACCATCTGTTTGATGCGATGAGGTGGGCATTGCATGCAACGCCTACGTGATGGTGGGGAACACATGAAGGGCTTTCGAAGATTAGCGCCTGAAGGCATATGATGAAGATCAGATTTGGGAAGCTGGAATTACGCCTAACAGAGAAATATGATGGACGTGATGACCTACACATGTACCTTAGCAGATGGATCAAAGCCTACAAAGAAGAACCTCAGCTAGAATGGGTGCATTTATTTTATCACACTCTCGATGTCATTCCCAGAAACTAGTATACTGAAGTAGAGCTCTGGCACGACACATGCGAGTGGGATATCTTGCGTGAAGGATTTCTCTCAACATTTATCTTTGAAGACCAATGGATGGATACCATGGACGACGCATTACAACTCGTCAAGGCCACCATTTTCAAAACACTGCTTGGACCTGAAGAAGTCGTGTAGCCTGATTGGTGATGCCGGTTGAGCCAAGCCTTGGAATCCTATAATGTACAAGTAGAATATGATGAGGATGACTCGTGCAACATTGAGATCCTAGAAATCAAAGGAAGTCATGAAGTGCGCAGCCCCGAAATAGAAGATCCAGATATCACGGTGCCATTAAAAACAAAACAAGTGAATATTGGAACGGACAAAGAACTGAAGTATGCAACGCTTGGGGATTACTGGGATGACACAATGGTGGAAAATGTGGTTGAGCTACTCCACGAGTACCAAGACTTATTCCCAATGAATATTACAAAGTTGAAAGGAATTCTAGGAGACTTAGGAGTAATGAAGATAACATTGAAGCTAGATGCAAAGCCAGTTAAGCAGTGACCTTACCGATTGAATCCCAAATACAAAGCCAAGATTCCCAAAGAGTTGGAAAAGATGCTAGTGGTAGGAATTACTGAAGCAGTTGAGGAATCTAATTGGGTAAGCCCTATGGTGGTGCAAGAAAAGAAATAGAAGGGTGAGATTTTGTTATGCTTCTTAACCTGCAAAGCAATACCGAACCGAGAATATGTGCGAAAAAATACCGAGAACACAGAATATGTTAAGAAAATATACCCAGAACACAGAATAGCAAAGATTTTATTACTCAGAGAAAAATGTTCACAGGCCTCTTCGAGGGGGCAACCTCCAATAGAGCAGAGCTCGATTACAAAACAAGACATGATGCTCCTCGCAGGGAGTCTCTATCCTTTATATATGACTCCTACATGCAATACCACGGGTCAATACCGTGGGTTTTATTAATACCATCTATCTAATACTACCGCCCATTTAACCTTTATTTAATACTACTGCCCATTTACAACTAATTGTGGTCCCAATTGCAACTAACTGGGTTAACCACTTACAAATATTAATATGGGCTTTATTGACTCTTGACTATGACGTGATCCCATGACATGAATAAGGGGGTTAGGGTGGGACCCTAACATGCCCTCCCCCTTAAAACTGGCTTTGTCCTCAAGGCTTAAGCTGCGGAAACTGCTGAAGAATAGTGGCTGGTTCCCAAGTTGCATCTTCCGGAGAGGTGTCTTTCCATTTGACGAGGACCTCTTTAATCATGTGGCCACGCAGGTGCTTGTCTCGTGTGTCTAGAACCTGTTCCGGTTGAAGCCAGATTGACCCTTCCTCGTCCAATTCCGGTAGACTGGTTTGAACTCGGCAA